>MU184334.1:7492-37899 GCA_016904865.1 Pissodes strobi | reverse complement strand
ACACATTGTCTTGTAACAAATTGTCGTTAGTATCTTCATGTATATTAGGTGGTATGCATATGTTTCCCCGTTTCCCGTATGAGTAATGTGAACGTATCAAGCGCAGAGCACAGTGTAAGAGCATATATTTTGGATGTATTTTTTTATTTATTAAACGGTCACGGTTTCCTTCTTGGTGCGAGGGCCTGATTGAAATGTCGTAACTTAATTCTGGTAAATAAATTTTTCTTTCTTATGTACATTTTTCGATTAGTATATACATTCATTTTTAGTATATGATAACGGTTAAATATCGGTTAACAAACATCTACTTTAGAACCTACTATCAAACAATGTCAATTTAACAGGGTCTTAATCTACAGTGGTAATGAATCATTCAGTATTGTCACGATCACTTCCAATGAGTCTCGACCTTTAGACGCAATGAATGTGCCATGGGCTGGGACGTTTCGCCTGTTTGAAGATTTAATACAGATAATATATGTAATTCGTCAGACGACTATGTCACTGCTGAAAGGTATATGAGACGCCCTGAATTTTTATTTTTTCGAAAATTTTTTGTGATACTTCCCTCTGCATTTTTACATTTTATCTTAGCGGTCATTCTAAGCACATATAGAATCATCAGACTTGGAGAAAAATATTTCATGAATTTATGGTTATACTATTACTTACTATGGTGGGTAATTAATGTAGCATTCTGAATATTTGAAAGAAAAACATGGCTGAACTGTTATAAAATCTGATCCAATAGTTTTTTGGCGCTTACTGGAGAAAGAAGTTACTGTCATTGTCGTTGTCGTTGCAGCTGAGGTTGGCATCCGAGACTTTAACATCATCATTGAATTCGTCTTTTTCGATGCCGGCGTTACATAGATACAGATCTTCCGCATCGAATTCGCAAAGAGTTTGTATCTATGTAAGATTATATATAAAAAAATGCTAATTTGGTCAATATTCGAATTCAGATGTTATTTAGTGTGTGTCATCAACAAAAAATCATCACTGCCGGCAGCCAACTGTTCACCTTCGAACCAAATTAAATCAAAATTTCCCTTGTCATTTAACCAGCAACCATGCCCTTCGGGACTTTTAGCAGTTGGTTTTTTTGGTACGCATTCAACTATAATTATGTAATATACATTGTTCGTAGCAATTATTGACGTAATTCATTGGTGCAAAGTGAAAAACTTGATACGTCATTGCGTTGCGAATTCGTTCGTAGCTTCTTGTTTGTATATATTTAAAGGCTTTCTGGATTTCAGGAGATTTTCTTTAGTTTTTCACGGCTTGATCTTGCCTTTGCCGTAAAAGGTTGGGTTATCTTCTTTCTTTATTAAAGTAAGCAAACGCTCAAAAACATCAGCCATCTTTTCCTTTCAGAAGTTCAGAATGCTACAAAAACTACCCATCATAGTCAATTCTAAGCTACTAAAACATTTAAACTGTTAATTAATTATCATCCTGTCCTAAATTTGAACTTATAACAATTATAAACAATGCGAGCAATTAACATAAGCAATTATGAACCTTAAAGTTGTAATGGCCAGCAGATTTTATTATATAAATAGTCAAGCGGACCATCAGTCCAAAGACTTTGTCTCCCACCTAGTCCGCTCGATCCTTCGGCTGCAGTTCACAGGGACACAGTTCTCTGGTTGTTTTACCGACACCTTCAATCCTAAGTCTGGATTTATAGACTGACATAAGCTTGAGAAGTTGAAAATGGAAATTTAAGACAGGCTGTTTATAGATCAATTTAACATAATACACAACATGAGATTAACCCATTAGTGCATAAGATCCGATAAATCGGATGTCGTATTTGTGCAACCCTACTTTTGTATAAGCCTAAATTGGCTTTTGTAACAGGCGTTAGAGACATGTTTCAGGTGTAAACTTCTTATTTATTTAATTTTTACGGTGCGATAAAAGCCTAAAAGAAGTTAAAACTGCACTAAAAGCAACATGGATCCATGGCTCTATTCAACGAGACGACAAGGGCAAGTATTTTCGATTTTATTTTAATTTTTTGACAACGTCGACCTCAAAATTAGTGAAATTTGTATGTGTAGTAAACCACCTGACATGATCGAGTAGTAATCTGCTCATAAATTTACAATATTATGTAAATATGTGAGCCTAAAATTGAAATCCGATATATCGGATTGTATGCTTTATTGCCAACTTTTTCCGTATGCGAGCTATCAAAGATAAATTAACACTTTTTATTTATGTCTCATAGTCTCATAGTGAAATACGTCACACTTCTTAAAAACCTAGTTATTTCATGATTTCATGAAATTCCCCAAATTAACTCGACTTTTCCGGAAGTGACGTATTTGACTATTTCATCACGATATAACAATTATATACTTATATGAAGCGACAAGGAAAATGTATTTGGGTTAGGAGGTGGTACTGTATTATCTCTGATAACGACTTCCAGAATACCTCCTACTAAAGGATTTAAATTATTTTTCGACAACTACTTTTCGTATGTGAGCCTATTTCGGCATGGCATTTGACACAACTTGGTTACTGCGCGACTGGCACTATTCACAACAATAAAAATTTCTGTAGTTCAACCTTTACCATTCTAAAAATATAATAGTGGCATGGGCGGCGTTGACAAAATGGACCAGTTGGTAGCCAAATATAGAACCAGAATATGGTAGTCCATATTTTGTTACTTGCTGGATGTTTCAATAGCCAATGCATGGCTGTTGGTGAAAAGGATATGTCCTATTGTGATTATTTGATAAATTTTCGAAGAAACCTAGCAAACTGTCTCATCAAAACACACGGCACTCAGCCGATGAAAGGAAAAATACTACAGAATTCAGTGAACGATGTTCGTTACGATGGTCGCGATCACTGGCCACACTATGTAAATACTGAAAGATTGTGTAGAAATTGCGGGAGTAAGAACAAATTTATTTGCTCCAAATGCCAAGTTGGATTACATCCAAAACAATGTTTCAAAAATTATCATACATTTGAATTTCTTTATCTAGTCAGTTTGCATACAATCCGATATATCGGATGACCTGTATTTTTTGTTTTTTGTAAGAAAAAATAAATTTTTGATACATTTCCTTTATGTTGTAATAAAATACGTCAGAATTCATAAAAATAACATTATTTTTAATCTTGCTAAACTGTATGCACTAATGGGTTAACATAAGAAGTGCACCAAGTTTTAACATCTGGTGCTGTGTGCTTAAGTTCGTCCAATGAAAACACTAAATTATAATTTTATTTACTTTTTTTACTTGGCAAATGAGAGAATGACATAAATTTACTTAATTTTGGTGGTTAGCTTTTTGTATGATTTTGATTTTTGAGAATGGTAAAAATGTATAAATTAATACACGCAAGACTCTATAATACAACCCTCTAAAAAATGTAAACTAAATTATGAAATTTGAAAGGTTATGAAAACAAAGAAACAGCTGATTCTGGCTTTACAGCACAAGCGCAACATTACAGAATCCCATTTAACTTAGCGCTAGCCGCAGAGAGCTTGCTTGCTCGCTACGCGGGCGCCACCAACAAAAACTAACCAAACCTATCCCAAGGCATACCCAAAATGAAGAAAAATAACCTTTTACAAACATAACCTTAAAAAAAATTAAAAGCACCGACGGGAATCAAACCCGGGCCACCATATCATAGGACCAGCATCTAAACATTAGACCAGAGCACTTGAAGACGATTCATTCCACTGCAAAGCCATGGGTAAACTGAGGCCTCAATGGTTGCTTTTCTATAGCTAGCCCTAAAATCCCATTTATAAATTGACCATTTATTTGAATGTGCTTATAATATGCTTATCCTATGTCAATCTATAAATCCAGCTTAACTCAGGGTCTGCAGTCCACAGGGACGCAGCATTTTGGGAGATACGCGCCTGAAGTAGTAAAGTCGAGACTGATATCTTTCTGAGTAAAATAATAACAAAGGGAGATCCCTTAAACTGAAATTAAGCTAAACTAGTTCTAATACTTACTTAAATTAAACAGCAAAAGCTAACCATAAATAAAACACAAAACAACTCTTAAGCTTCATTATAAACAGTGACCAAAGCTTTTAAAAATAATTCCAAGTATACCTCAACCGAAAAGACATGTGCATCTTAGTAATCGGGTAAGGCTTACACCAATAGACATTGTTATTGTATTAACAAAGTGTCTTTGCCTCACATAGATTGAGCCTAATCTGAGCTATATAACCTGCATGCCAACCAACGCCGCTGGAGGGCGTAACAGTAATCTCATGAACATTTTAATTTATTCAGATGTAAAATCTTTGTTTTTATGTGCGTGTACTGAGGACTTTTCCTTTATATTAAATTTCTCTTACTATAGAGTAACCTAATACGTATTTCAATAAATTTAAAAAATATTGGACGAATCTCCAATAACCTCTGGGACTTTAAAGAGCCGCAAGTTCGCAGCATTGCAGGGGGTTTTTGCAGCGTTTTTTTCGACTGAAATAAATAACACAAAAAAAAAATTAAAAATATGTATACTTGAGGGCGTTTGACACTCCCTTGGCAGTGACATAGTTGTCCGATGATTTACATACATTATCTGTGACCTTCAAATTTGTTGAGCAGATTTTTTTTTAATTTTCAGCCGCCTGACGTGCCCTTTGCAAGAGTTTTGGGCAAAGTCCTTGCACATGACACTCCCTGATAGTGCACCCTCAACCACCTCACAAAATTCCAACCGGAGGTACTATCTAAGTACCTCCCGCGGCTCCCAGCTTTTAGTCTACATAGTCAGGACTTGACCTATAATAAATATTATTGAAAACAAGGTATTTTACATGATCTACCTGAATATTGTGAAATATATGTGGCACTTATCTAAAGCAATTGATTCGGTACACATTAGTCAACTCATTAGCTGGAACAAGATTGTTTGTGTCAGTTTCTGTCTGTACCTCTGTATTTGAGTAATTATGGTGTACAAAACAGATATTTGTGTGGCAGGGTTCTTTCGATTAATGAAAATATACTTCGTATGTAAAAATAATTAACGGGTCTGCAGCCAATAAGGTTTATTAAAAGTTGATTTGTTTTGCGTCCAAGCTTTCGGTCAGTATATCGTGACAGCCGTGATCCTATGAATAAATTTGAAAATATACTTCATTAAAAAAAGATCACTTGAGTCTAGTAATTTCATCAATTTAAAACCTATTTAAAGAACAATTAAAAATATCAATGGACACTAAGTCAGGGTTTCAGGTTATTACCATCTTTTGCAGGTCTAGGTCTTCCTCCTCCCAACAAGACCCGTTCAATCGTGATCAACGGCGACTCAAAGGACAGGGTCCAAATAGTGGCCACAATAAGTGAGACGATGAAGTGCCCACACCAATAGAGAAACTGGAAAAAATATATTTACTGGTTTCAGTGGAGCAACGTAATATCATTCCAAAAAAATTTAAGACCCTGTATCTCAATTTTGATAGGCTTTCCAAATTTGGAAGTAATTTACATGGTGTGAAACATAACGGTTCAAATGGAAAAAAATATATTCTCGATTTTATTTTCCCTCTTTACATTTGTTACGTTATCAACCTGGAAAGCCCAGGAAAAGCCGATCAAAATTGTAAAAGAAAGTAAAACATGAAAATGTTGTTAAATTTGTACTCCTGGCATCAACTGACGAAAATTCAAGCACTCTAAAGTGTAATTGAAACTAATTTAATAAATGCTTTCCATACCAAATTAAAATCGCTAAAGTGTCCTCTAGTTCTTCTTGTAGCTATCCAATATATGATCACGGGCAAATGTAAAATATACATGCAAAAAGTCAGCTTACTAAGTACTTGCATCCATCCGGCAGTCAAGAACCAATTAACAGCTCCTAAAGGATAATAAGTAGCTTCAATTAGTATGAGTTAAACACAGGCTGATATAATTTTTTGAACGCATTGATTTCGCGTAGACATACCAGATCCAGAAAAAAAATCAAAAATCATAAATAACGCAAATAATAAAAGTAAAGTAGTATTTATAGATTTAGTAAAGTAGCAACTGCATTTCGAAACTTCTACGTTCCACAGCAGGAGCAAATGCTTGCTCAAGTGACAATACCCTGTAAGGAACCCTATCGGAAGCTTATGTCACCCTCTTCCCCTCTTCAAAGCCAGAAAGGCCTCCACCCTATAAGGCGCTGTCTGGGTCAACAGAGAGTAACCCAGTTTGCCTCGGTTCTGAAGCAATCAGCGATAGATCCTTGACCGATGAGTTCCTAGCATTCTTTAGGTCGATGGCGGTTATACTGTAGAACCCACCACAGTATCAGTATCAATATCAGAAGGGGTGGACCCTAGGGGTCTTTGCATTAAGGCCACCAATTGGGCCCGTTTTGGTCCCAGCCTGCATTAGAGAATCTCCAGGATGCCGGTCTTTCTTAAGAAAGCCGGCAACTCCTTCAGACTTACACGATGTACTGAATATGGCTCGATCGGCATCACGCCAAAGATTCTGAGTCTTGCCCAGGCAATACCGTAAGTAGACGGTATATCGGGTATCATCGTCCTACATGCATCTATCGCCCTCCTCTGCAATTCCCAACAGATTCAAGTGCCGTCTAAGCCTACAGTGCCCTGTGTAGGAACTTACCCAGGCCCTGTACTTCTTCCTAGGTAGGCCCAACAACCATCTGGGAGACTCTTCGCGGGCCCATGTGTCATGAGTCTCGCCTGTCTCACCCCCGGAGCCGTCCGCCATACTTCTTTGGTCCGCTCCTCCGTCCAGGCCTCCAAAGTTCTTTGGCGAACACTTTGGGCGATCACCACATAGAGATCAGGCCCTAAGGACCTATGTGATGAGCCTTCTCTGGCTAAAGCGTCAGCGGCCTCGTTTCCCGGTACACCCGAGTGTGTAGCATATTCAGATATAACAGGCAATATGTCCATTCGGCTATGCCGAGCGCTTATTCGTATCAGACGTACGAGATCGCAAATTTTTTATAGCGCGACTGTAATGTAAATGTGCAGGCTTTTCATATTTTGGGTTAGTTTTGGTTAGCACTTGGTTAGTTTCTGTTTGTTGAGCCCCCGTAGTGAGCGAAGCGAGCGGACGGCCATGCATGAAGTTTTTAAATAATTGAAGACTTATTTGTTGATTCTATGTAACAGTCACGACATCCGACTAACTGCTATCGTGCACGTCACATATGAAGAAACGTTCGGCATAGCCGAATGGACATCTTGCCTGTTACATCCAAATATGCGTCCCGGTACCCAGACCAGCGTAACCATTTTATTCTTTGCAAGTTCAATCAGCCAGCTCCTTAACGCCCTCCCAACAAAGAGCGCGACATCAGCGCCATGAGTGCGGCCTTGCTCTCCCACCTACTACATGCCCAAATTCCATGGGACGTATGGCAGAACCCCGTCGGGCCAGACGATCGGCCTCCTCTTTCTTCGGGACATTCGGGTGTCCCGGAACCCAAACAAGACTAACCTATTACGCCCGGCCAAGGTCTCCTCGACGTTCTGCGTTGGTGCTTAAATCACTACAAATATTTGTATACATCAGTTTCATATTTTGATAACACTGAGTTTCTTTACCCTATGTTTTGTGTACTTCCTGTGGATCTAGTTCAACTGCTTATGATGTTCTGTAATATAGTTTTTTTGTTAAATCGTGACCAATTTCAACTTGAAAATTGCTTGTTGTTCTATTTTTATCGTATATATTATTGTATATATTAAGTTTTGTTTTGTTTTGTATTTGCTATACTATGGTTAGTTTATTTATTTTAATTCGCTTTGTCCATAAAATTTATTTGAATTTTTCTGTGGCAATAAAGCATACTTGACTTTGACTTTGACAGTTTTATGATAGAAGGTAGGTTAGGTTAAGTTCTCTGTTACCTTCTGCTTCGATGAAAAGACTATCAAAAATTTCAATCCTGGTAGTAACAGAGAGGGCAGGTTGGGACTATATATTAAGCTAGGCCAGACTATGCGATATATCAGTGAACTTTGTTTTGGCTTTTCTATTAGCAAATTCACTATCTTCTAGATCAACGTGCCTCGGTGTCCAGGCTATGGTAACCATGTTACCATGTTTCGATCTGAAGAAATTCAGTTCTATAGGGTCTGGCAAAACTGACCGAAAGCCTCCATATACTAGAGCTTCGACCCCTGTGGTGGCTCTGAATTCATGAGGAAACCAAGAGTTGTCTGTCCTCAGCAGGCTAGTTTCATTGTAAAATCATTTATCCCCCCTAGATATAGTACGATCTTGGGGTGGTTAATTATCCTGGGTAATGGAAATGTTTTTTATGGATTCCTTCCACTCTGACATCAGCGACGAAATTCACTTCCCTTCTATTCACCTGCGCAGCACATTTACTTTCAAGACAGCTTCGTCACCTCATTCATTACTGTCTGAACTTGAAAATTGCTTTAGAAATGGAACACTAAGTGCCAGTTTCTTCAACTCCGAATAACTTTATTCGTGGAATAATTACTATAGGTATAATTGAATTAACAATCGTTGTCACAGTAAATATTTGAAGAATAAATTTATCCGTGCTTGAAGAAACCGGCCCTAAGTGTATTAAGTATTGCAAAAACTATGAATCTTACCTCCATATCCATAAATGCAGGAATAGATAATAAACGTTAAGCCTAAACACCAAAAAGGTTTCACGAACACATCGCAGAGAGACCTGGTCGTATGTGATTCATGGTGGACATTTACCATGTGAAGAGTTACAGTTGCTCCAAATAACGTCAAGAGGGAAAAAATCCACATAAACACATTCAGTCCCTAAAATTTAAATAATATTTAAATAAGTGGATTAATTGCTAATATTTCCAATAGTAATTTGTGCCACTGGTGCATCATTAAGATAGGAGTACTAGAATGAGCAATAAAGATTCAGTTCAGCAATAATGGATTCAAAGACAAATATATTGTGCATCATGCTAGAACAATAAGTGCTATTAGAAAAATCATGTAATTAGTTTACTGTGAAGTATAAATAGATTGGCAGGAATAAATTATAGAAATAGTAGTTATACACTTACTTTCCTGAAAATATAAGGTTTGTGTCTCTGGCATCTCAGATAAAATCCAAACATAACTCCCATAAAATACGTGATCAGCTTGGAATGAGTATCATATTCCAAATGGTTTCTAAAAATTAAATCGCTACGTTATGGTTCCAGTGTTGGAAAATAATTATGATCGACTGTACTTTATGCAACTATAATTAATATATCAACGTACTAATGAAGATAACAATAAATTTCAAAAAGTTAGTATTGTTGCAAGCATCAATTGGACCTTGATCAAATGAAGCAGCTAAGTAGCGAAGAGCGAGTAATTAAATCGACTTAAAAACAGATTGATTACACTTGTCGAGCAGTGAAACTGTCGGAACTGGTTTTACCGAGCACTCAACTATTTGGTTTTTATTTATTTATGGGGCAAGCAAATTTTAGCTTAGTATCTTCTAGCCACAGTTGCAACCAAATTTTCCAACATATTTTTATTCACACGAAGAGCGTTTATTAAGTCGCAAACAAAGGATTTAACAGTAATTTATTTGAAGGGTACCAACATGTAATTACTATTAATCGCCTCTTCTGTACTACCAATAAAGAGCATGAACTTTCCAGAAGCATTTGTATCAGCTAGGATATTTATACTAAGTGGAAACGGGATGGAGCCTAAAATGAATCCCTGCACAACTTCACAGATTCGTCCCAGTTGATCTGACAATCGCCTGATTATTGATTGAAGCACTTTGCACTCCATTTCCTAAATAAAAGGGGCCATTCCACTAAATCGGATATTTCCAGTTTATGCAGCAATATTTGGTGATATATCACTTTTTGACAGATCACAAAATACCGCCGCCGCCACACTTTGATTCAGATATGACATCGTCCGTACTCTTCTTCCGAACTGCATCCAACTTAGCAATCTAGGCCCGTGAAGATATTAAACCATATTTCCTCAATTCGTGATTAGACAACTAAAGATCCAATTGGTTTAAAATTTGCTGCCGTATCTTCATCATCTTCGTTAAATAGTAGTGCAGTTATATTGATATTTTGTATACGAGAATGGACCCAGAGGGGCCCCCCAATGCGACCATTGGTCCATGGTGGCTCGCAACGGGGTTTTCCACTAGAAGCTCGATTTTCTTCAGGAAATCGATAAGCTTTCTGGAATTTATGCTTTTCTTGAAGCACAAGCGGCATTCCGGGTCTTCGGCCAGCCCTATCTCCTTCATGTGGCTTCTTACAGTGACCAGTGACCTTACAGCTTGTACTTGCAGTCGACTAAGTTGAAGTAGTGCTCTAGTTCTCACTACTAATGGCAGACTCACTAACATCTTTGAGTGTGTCAGACTCGATAGCTCTCTTCATCGGCCTGCCTACAAATTGCTATTGTATCTACTTAAAGAGGGTATCTTTAGCTATGCTGTAAGCTATTTCCAGTACCAGTTCTGGTCTTAGGAAGGCTCTTGCGGTACAGTTGTAAGTTAAGCGAAATAGCTATCATTGAGGAAGAAAAAGTTGATACCTTCGCCAGAGTACGCAGCAGAATGTAGCTTTTAACAAGAAAATGGTGTATGGAAAAGCACTCAAAACAGACGCGACAACAGATCACAGAAAGCTATGCTTTCCTTCAGATTGTGTGGGCTCGACATGAAAATTTTGCTCCTTCAGTTCATTAACAATTTTACAAAACGTGGGGCATGTCGTTACTATAACACACTGATGATCTACTGGTAAGACTGACAGAATCAGGCTTTGAAGTCCAAGATTACGCAGATGACCTAGTTATAATAATAAGAGGTAAGCATGACAACGCTCTCTCAGAACGTATGTGCACTCAATTTTGTCAGAATAGGGTGTACACAGGAAAGACTAAATGTCAACCCAAGCAAAACCGTAGTGATCCCAAAAAAGCACCCACTTCTGAGAGGGACAGCGGTAGAGCTTTCAAAAGAGGCTATGAATCTTGACATTCTTCTTGACCAGAAACTAACCTGGAGCCCACACCTGGAAAGAAGTATCAAAAAAGCAATAGCAGCGCTCTGGATCTGTTGACGACTCTTTGGTAAAACATGGAGCCAAAGACCCTCAATCATCTAGTGATCCTATAACACTGTTGTAAAGCCTATTTTAATCTACGCCTGCTTAGTGTGGTGGGTAAAAACAAAGAAAATAACAGCACAGCGAAAGCTAACAAGAGTACAAAGGCTTGCCTGTTTGGGTATAACAGGGGCTATGAAAACGTGCCCCACAGCAGCTCCGGAAACCCTACTTGACCTTCTTCCGCTGCACATATGCATAGAAAAGAGGCCTGGACCAGTGCGCATAGAGCCACTCAGACACAAAAACTGAAGTCAGGAAACCTGACCTTAAAATTCTGAAAGACATCCATAGGCGATGACCAAACCGACCGATACAATGAAAACAAAACTCCATTTTGGTCGCTTCTTTGAAGCGGTAATGAAAGACCGCAATACTACAAGGGAAAGACTAAAACAACTAGAGAGGGGATCACTTCTCTGATACACAGGTGGATCAAAGATGAAAGAAGGAGTGGGATCCGGAGTTTACGGACCTATGTGTCAAATCTCTACACCTTTAGGAAACACTCCCAACATATTTCAAGCAGAACTAAATGCTATCAAAATTGCTATCTCTGAATGTACCAAAAAAGGCCTAAGAGGTGCAAAGATCAATATCCTATCACATAGCCAAGCAGTCTTAAAAGTGCTGGCATCTAGCAGAATCAACTTTCGGCTAGTGTGGGATTGTCGGATAGCTGCAGATCAACTGGCAAATAGAAACAGACTCACCCTAATGTAGGTACCAGGGCACGAGACTGTGGAAGGAAACGAAGCCGCTGACTAGCTCGCACGGAATGCCTGAACCATTCTGTGGAATCACTAGAGGGCACGTAATGAATGAACTCAGAAATTGAGAAATAAAGCGGAAAAGACACATTGGGCGAATGCACCTGGGTAGAGACAGGCCAAAAGACTCATCCCTCACTCGCCTACAAAAAAGCTTCTCTAACTACAAAAAAATGAGATAAAACTGGTCGTAGACCTGCTCACTGGACATTGCCCCTGGAGGTACCACCTCAAGGAAATGGGGAAAGCCACTGACGAACAATGCAGATTCTGCCAAACTGGCTGAAACGTCAGAGTACCTATTCTACGAATGTCAGGCACTGAGTCGACAAAGGTTGAAGCATCTCGGAAATGCCCTTGTGGCACCTGGAGGTCTACAAAAGCTCCTCCATCGAAATATTCCGAGGTTCTCGAAAGAGATAGGAATTTTCGTGTAACATAGAAAGGTATACACAAAGAGCAATAAAATTATAGTCGTCGTGTTAAAGGGCTGATCACGCCGAGCAAGCATAATAGTGGTAAGTAAGGAAAAATTCCATTTTATTTCAATTGTATATAAGTACGCCAACATACTTAATTCTCTAACAACCCAAGGTCTTTTCAATAAATTTTTAAAAGCAATTGGAAAATATTATAGAAAATATTACTGGGCATTAAAATTTTCGCAGTGCATCATCCTATATCAGCAAAGTTTGCCAGTTCGCTAATAGCACGATTGCGAGAAACTACGATAATTTTCCCGAGTATACAGTTTATCCTTATGTTAACTCCCTCGGGTTTTCCCGTTCTTAATATTATGTCTATACGAAACAGCATTACAATCCGATAAATTAGCCTAAGCAACTTTGCATAAAATCGGTCCGTTTTGTAGATTTGGGCATATGTAGTCAATAAAGTCGTTCTTCGTCTAAAAGAAAGTTGATTTTATGTCTATTTTTATAGCCGGTTACCTTTCTTTAGGCCTCTTTAAGGCAAGACATACGTATCATTTATTTGTCTTGCATGGCAGGGATGATATATCCTGTGTGACAAGAAGGATTTTGAGGGCAAACATGAGATTGATAAATTACATCGAAAATGTTTCAATACAAAAAACTTTGCAGGATTGAAAAATTAGAGCTGGAGAAGACTAGGGGAAATATTACATTTTTGGGTTTGTCAATGAACTAAATGAAAAAGAGATTTGTATAAAACGCCTGCAAAAATAGAACCAAGGGCTTTGAAGATGAATTATTCGAGAAGGAAGAGGAAGGGTGTGCTGGCACTAAATGAGTAGAGATAAAATTAATCAACTGAAAAAAATATAACACATAATTATAATTCTGGCAAATCGAAAGATATATTACGTCGGAGAGTTAGAAAATGAACAAGCATCTAAATTAAATAAGAGAAATGAATCATAATGTGATGAAATCAATAAAGACACTGGAAATTGATAACAAACTCTATAATGTTGAAAAAATTGGAGAACTGGTATCCTCGATGGTGTGTACTGGGAAAGAAAGAGGAAGACACTTGTCTGTGAAACTAGCTTAGCCAATCTTCCACATCCTACAAGGCATAAAAAGAAACCAGTTCGCAGTGTCACCAAAGTATCTGTGGAAGAGAACATTTTGGTAGAGCTGGAGGCTGCTTAGCGGTTTAATTTGAATTCCTCTTGCTGCCAGTATTTTTTATAGAATTTTTCTCATTGCAGTTGAACAGAGCATTATATATTTCTCTGTCGCTATATGCTTTGTGTCCGCGTGAACGTGCTGAGTGTTCAAAAACTATTTGAACATGTTTTCAAATCTAACGATTTAATTTGTATTATTTTAACATTCCACGCCATTCCAAAGATATCTTACAAACCTCAGCGATACTCGTAGCGCCATCTGTTGTAACAACGTTTACTCATCTGAATTCGGCCGCTCGACACACGCCGATTCGGCCAATCACTGAGCTTTCACGGCGAAGACAGAGGTAATGAAGTTAGCTCCTCTAAATTTCCGATCTTTAATAATCGAATTTTATAATTAACATATTTCAGCCAGATCGCTGATGTTAAGGTTTATATGACTTCTCTGTATTTGCATTATTTGCCCTTTCTATTTCCGAAGTGATGCATCCTGTCCCGCCAGAAAGGGAGGAGTCAACGCCTTCGAGTTGATCTAGTTCTCACGTTCTAGAATTAAGTAGTCTCTTGACCCTCACACGAAAAAGATGCGCTAAGGCGCGCTCCCGCTGGCATGGCGCCACGCCATGCCAGGCAGTTTTCACGTGTTGAGAAACTCACAACCTCTCAACATTCTCTAACGCTGTACTAAGCGTACCTTCAGCACCATGCCATGTAAGTAAACTCACATGTTTACAATTCACTCTCTTACAACTAAGACGCTGTACCGAGCGAGGTACTAAGCGTCCCCATTGGTCTCGTCCATGGGGTTCATTTCTCTCTATGCTTTATTATAATATAAAGTTTCTCACAATCGCTATTTCCACTACACGGATTTCAGCCTAATGCTTTATTATAATATAAAGTTTCTCATAATGCTATTTCCACTACACGGATTTCAGCCTACCTATGCTACCTGCATAGCGTTTTTAGTATCCATATTATGCTTTATTATAATATAGTTTCTCACAAATGCTATTTCCACTACACGGATCTCAGCCTATCTATGCGACCTGCATAACGTTTTTAGTATCCATTTCTGTGTTTCACAAAGGCATCCCTGTCATGCCATTATGCATATAACTGCATACCATCTCAATCCACTACCATTCGAATCATTCTTATTTGCAAGAAGGTTAAGTACATTGTATATAAAAGATAGAAGCTAAAAAGAGACTTAGTAAGTGTTTTTAAGTGACTTTCCCTTGTGCTGGAAGACAAACTGCTGAACGATTGAACGTTGCTTGTCAATTGGTGAATATAGTGTACATAGTAGCTTACTGTGGACATTAAGGTAATATTTATACTGTTATTATTGCTTGTCTATTACTGTATTTCATCACAGAGTTATCTCAGCTAATCGAGCTCACACGGAGCAGTTCAGCAGAGATATTAAATAACATAATTGTACTTAACTGCAAGATAGTGTTTATAATCATGTACTTGTTTAGGATTACAACTGTGTATGCAATGCTTTAGCTTTTAAAGGTATATTTCTTGTGATATTTTGCAAGGTCGATACACTGATATTGTCCTTATCGTAGCACTGACTACATATAATAATTTAATGTTTATATTTTGTTTATTTATGGGCTTCCAGTTACTTTCAGGTAAAATAAGTTATTAAAATATTCATAAAGTGCTAAAGGTTTTTGTTTTATTTACAAATTCACCTTAGAACTAGCCCATATGGTAAATTATAATGCCTACGAGCACTCTCTGTTTGTTTAGAAAATCGACCAAGATCGAATCTGAAACACTGAGTATACTGTTATTTTTGTTTGAGTGTGTATAAGGTTTGTATAATTGTTTGCTCTTGCTACATTCTCAATGCGTTTTTATACTGTTATGATTTGTTTCTATTTATATACTGCGTTAGACTTTCTATATCTGCTCTCACCCTCTTAAAATTTCGCCTTGTTTAAAAGCAAGACTGAGAGACCCAGATAGCAAATTACTTTGCAAGGTCAAAATCAAGACTCTATGTGCAAGAACAAGCCCAGGACCATGCAAGTCTTGGCCTTGCTCTTGCTTTGCTCATCACTATAGTCAACTCACTGGGCACATTACGGAACCCCGCCTTGCTAGCCAGGATACTCGATTAGCGGCTAGGCCGCACCGGTCTAAAATCTTTCTCAATGACGAAATACTCTTTCTCTTACGACTCCAGTGCCATCTAGTGTATGTGGCGTTGACTTGAACGATTGTATTCGCGCTATGTCTTAGTGATGCAATCACTTTGTAGCATGAGCCGTCGTGGTCTAGAGGTTTAGATGGTTGGGTCTCAATTCTGTGGCTATCGGCGGCGGCCGACGGCTCGGGTTCAAAACCTGTTGCTTTTTTTTATTTTTTTACGGTTAAGTTTCCTAACAGTTTTTCTTGATTTTGGTTATGTCTTGGGTTACGTTTGGGTTAGCCCCTGGTTAGTTTTCTTTTCTTGAACCCCCGTAGCGAGCGGAGGGCCATGCGAAAAGTGAAATATTACTTATTGTAACACGTGCCCGTACTTTGGATGGTTATACAGCAAAGCAGCTCTGCTGTTCGATTATTGCTTTCGTACAAATCCTGTCCGTAGAAGTACGTTTGGCTTTAGCATTTCTTTAAACCGTCCAACGTTCTATCGTCACTATCCTCAACGCCTTCACTCTTGGCAGTGGCTGCAAGAATACCTGGCGATCCCCAAGCAGCAGCCGCATTTTTTCGAGACTTCCCGTTTGCACCATTTTCACGGATGTCACCTTTAATGTAGGTGATACTGCATATTTAAGCTACTGGAACCCGTAAGGTTATCAATCGCCCAATTGCTATCGAGATAACTGTTATTATTAAGATTATTATTGTTACTGTATTGATTTCTGTAGAAAGCGTAATTCAAAATATACTTACGGGTCAAAATCTGGAAACCTGAGCTTAATATATAGTGACAAAAGTAGAAAGAGGAGGTTTAGTATCACTAACGCAATCATGACAATGTTAAATCGTCTTCTAAACTGCCAAGCCATCGGAATTAAAACGAGCGGTGCTAGCAAAAATAGCTGCCAATCTGCGGATAAATACCATAGGTGTACCCAGCACTAAAAAATGGTTAATTTAGTCATGGCCCTTGCCCAATGCAAGAAGTGGAGCGGGGTTAACTCATTCTTGGGCCGTTTCATAAGTGATCCAATCAGACTGGATCAAATCCGATTAGCGTTGTTACTAACTCGATCAGATCTTATAAGGCTAGATGAAGCGTGATCAGAAAAATGTTAGTAGATCGATGAGATTTGATCCAGTCCCATAAAATCAGATATGAAAAAAATTATACCGCTCTCAGGTTTAATACTTACAATATCAGTGGGGTTATAGTAGTTCTGGATATAAAGGAACACGGCCCACCAGTGCTGCTTGCATGGATTATTCATCTGATCAAAAGCGGCTGTATAGATGGGACCACTTCCAATGTGTTTTGCCAAGTACATTGTGTATATAAAGAACATCAGGACTACGGGGGTTATTCTAAAAATCAAGTGAAACAATTAATATAACTAGAGAAGAATACTGATGAAAATTGCACTTATAACCTAAATTTAGTCATATTTGCAGGGTCATTAATGAACAATGAGCCTACTAGTATTTAGAGGCAGCCGATCAGAGTACTGCTCCCCACTATTCGCATTGATCTTCAGTATCTGAATAGGAGGATAGCCAATTCCAGGGCTTCCCTATGTCTCCATTGTATTTGGGCTTTCGTAGCAGAAGCTCATGATTTATAAGATCAGAAGATTAGAAGATGCAGTCATAAAGGACCACAGCCCGATGCTCCTTCTGATCCATCATCCTAATTATATAGTTGGGTTGGGTTTGGGTTGTATTTTTTGTATATTCATGTATAAGTTGTAATGGGAAAGTCCCTTCTATAAAAGTTGCATTTATCAAAACTGACCATATGGGGCAGTGATATCACCCACTATGTGGATGAGCGCGCAAGGAGTATTATCCTTCCCGTCTGCAGTTTTCCAGAAACGTCGTATTTATTCTCTCAACCTCATCTGATGTAGCCGGATGCAACAACAAAGGCCTACAGTTGCGCCAACCATTTGACTTAAAATTATTAGTAAAATCGATTTCTGTTTTGGAAATAGTGCTAATAACAAAATTTGAGTTTAACTCCTTTGCTGCGTTGTTGTAAGAACGTAATAACCATAAGACCTGCTGCAATTACAACTGTTTTAAAAGCTAATCTGTAGGTAACGATTTCAAAATTACATCACCTTACCTTAAATATCTGTGAATTATCATTTTAGGAATCGACATAACTTGTACAATAACTGGCTTATGAGCTGCACCTTTGAAGTACTGATACGCCAGCAAGAATCCAGAAATGTAGAAAAATGTTTCCACGCCCAGATGGGCGGTCGCAAGGTACAGAGCGTATCCTCTAGATTCAAACTGAAAAAGAAACAAGGGTGTTATAAAATATCACATGGACCATTTAATGGGGGCTTCTCATGTATGTTTTCAATTTGCTATAATCAACTTATGTACGAGTAAGTAAACCATTTCTCTTCAGCTAATAAAACAGTAGACTCATTTAGTGAATTCTTACCGCATCCATTTCTTCTCGGTTGGTAACAGGCAAAACTGAATAGACGGCAGCACCATGCCCTGCTACAATCCACATCATGCTTATGACTTTAATCCCATGGAAAACTAAGATTTGGTCGCCAGTTCCATTTCCGTGGGTGGTTTGGGCCAATTTTTGCACATTTGTAAAAGCAGAAAATGCAGTTAGAAGTTTAGTTTTATTTTCTGAAAGTGGAAAATATATAATATTTCATTCATATATAGTAATTCATTCTTAGTCTGATGGTACTAATTTGGGGGAGACACGATATTTGGGGTAAAGGTGAGGAATACCGGCCATGTGGGTAATACCGGCCAATAAATATTTCTCTTGTAAACACACCTTTAGGTTTTAAAACACGTCATGCCATCTGTTAGAGCATTGCTACATGTCTAATCGAAATCTTGTGGCCGTAAGCTGCGCGAGTGGATTATGACATGGCTAAATATTATTTGTCGTCAGTTGATGCAGCAGGAAGAAATTTTTGTCGGTAAGTATTTCAATTTATTCTATAATTGTATATACAATATAAATGTATTGTATTATGCGAATTTCATGCTTTATTCAATAGATAGATATGAAATATTATATAGGTAGATCAGGATGTGAATTGACACGATTCCTGAAATACCAGGCGCAAAGAATAAAAAAACGCTATATTATAAAAAATTAACTGAAACCGGAATAATATGGCATTTTATGGTGATATATGTCCACCAATAACTTCCACCATTACCATTACAAAATGAGGCAAGGTTAAATGCCCCAAAATGATTAATCACGAATTTGTTTTCATGGTTGCTTGCACCCCTTTTTTACTATTCAAAAGCTCTAATCAACCTCGTTTCTTCCAGGAAAGTGAAGAAATTCAAAGAAGCTAAAAGGGAAAACGTTTGAATTACAAAACAAAATATTGAGAACGCTCTGGAAAGCTAATACATCCAAAGAAGAGTACCGACTTGACATAGATATAGAATGCATTGGAATTAGAATCCAATAGGTAATTTTTCTATAAAATAAAAGATTTGCGGGACCATTAAATTTAAATAAAAATCTTAAGTTGTTGAAAGGATATTCTCGAAACGACTCCAACCAATCTCGGGAATAATACTAAATATTTACTTTTGTTTAAGGCAAGCACCTGTGTGATCATCTTCGCACTTTCCAAAGGACACTAAAGTAGAAGATATTGTCGATATAGCCTGGTCAAATCACTATAACGAGACGAGATTTTAAATCGCTGGATTTTGGAATGACAATGTTCGTAAAAAAGTAGATAGAACGTTGGGCCGTAAAATATGAAGAGAAACTGCTCAGTGTTTCATTTTCAAAAGAAGCTCGAAATGCATGCCAAAAACATGGACTCAAGCTTGACGTTTTTACTGTTGCATAATAAATTTCACCGCAAAAGCGTTAAAACGAAAATTGCGCTTGAATAATGGTTAATAGTAGGTAGTTCATTATGGCATTGTGCTTATATCGGAAGATATAGCTGAGATCGAGTCAATGCTCCGGGAATTGAAACAGGAGTCAGGAACAGTTGGTCTAAAATGGATTATAACCTCAAGAAATGTTCAAATACTCGTAGACAACGTTATTATCCAAGTAGTTGATAAATACACCTACCTAGGCCACACCATCAAACTTGGAAAACACAACCGAGAAAGTGAGATTAAAAAAACGCGTCCAACTCTCTTGGGCAGCATTTGGAAAAATATCCCACGTACTGAGAGACAACACAATTCCCATCAATTTAAAACGACAAGTGTATGATACATGTATCCTGCCAGTATCTATCTATGGACTTAAGACAGTTGAAGACAGTTGCTCTAACACAAGCTAATGCGAAAAAGCTACAAGTAATGCAGAGAGGAATGGAGAGGTCGATGCTTGGAATATTTCTCAGAGATAAAATTAGGAATGAAGAGATTCGCAGAAGAATGGGCGTTAAGGACATAGTGGAAAGAATTGCGGAACTGAAATGGCAAATGGACGGGTGTCATCGCAAGACAGAAGGATGGGAGATGGACACCAAAAGTCATACAGTGGCGACCCAGGGAAACGAAAAGGAGTGTCGGTAGACCCCCCTGCAATGAATAAACGACATCAGACAGATTGCCGGTAATCGATGGTATCAGGTGGCTCAGAATAGATGGGAGTGGAAGATGTTAGGAAAGGCCTATGTCCAAGATTGGGCAAATGAGGGCTGACAAAGAAGAAGAAGTTCAGAAGTTCTTTTAGTGGAGATATTTAATTCAGCAGCGAGTGACTTCACCTTAAAGAGCAAATTGGGAACTACCAAGCAAGACGAATATTCCCCTGAATGCAGAAGAAGATTTTGCTCCTGCTGTCTCATTTTTTCCTACACTAGTGACTGCAAACTATTCTTCAACCTAAGAAATGCGTTGCTGAACTAACAGCTCCACAATGCAGCCTTTTCTCCCTATAATTCAGAACTGCATGCTTTCCTTCTAGCTAGGAATGCGCTCAGGTGCAAAGAATCCCGCAGGAAGCAAAAAACGATTCGAAATAACTACCGTCCAATTGCCTTAGTTCCCATCATGTCCAAAGTCATGGAGAAACTGATCAACGAGCAGCTTTTAAAATACCTCAAATCGGCAGGCATCATAAGCGATCGCCAGCATGGCTTCCGCAAGCACAAATCAACGAGAGAACTCCTGACTACGTGACCTACCTGTGGGCCAAAGCCATCGAGAGCTACGGAGAATCTCGTGCAGTGGCTCTCGATATATCGCAAGCATTTGATAGGGTGTAGCATGGTGGATTGTTAAGCAAATTGCCAGTATACGGACTACTACCAGCACTGCTTCTATGGCTTTCCAATTTGTTAAGGGATCAAAGCATCCTAGTTTGTATTGATGGACATTTATCGGAGGAATTTAAAATCAATACCAGAGTTCCTCAAGGGTGTGTATTATCTCCCACACAGTTCCTGCTCTATATCAAAGATCTCTTAGACAGGACAAACAATTCTATTTACAGCCTTGCAGACGACAGCACTCTTATATGTCGCGGACTCTAATCTGCTCATTTCCCAACGTGAGCGAGAAAATCAGATTGCTGTCATCAACGAGGATATGAACGCTACCGTGGAATGGGGTGAGGAAAACAATGTCCAGTTTAACGCAGGAAAGCCCCAAGCAGCTGTCTTCTCAAAAAAAGCAAACACCGCAGGACCTGACTTATCAATGACAGGACAAACAGTGATTCTGGCCTCATCCATAGTCTTCATCCAACGCAAAAAAAACGGAATGCATTGACGTAATTACGTCACCAAAATCGCCAACGCAGCAGCGCATAAGCTAGGAGCACTCTATAGAGCAGAACAATTTTATACACCTCTCAGCTCCTACTGCTCTATAAGGCCCAGATAAGACCATGTATGGAACACTGTTCCCATGTATGAGCTCGGCACCCAAACAGTTGCTCAAGATATTAAACTCCATACAGAGACGAGCAGTCCGTCTTGTGGATGACCCAGAGTTGACTAAAGATCTTGATAGCTTTGAACATTGAAGAAAAGTGACGGACCTATCTCTTTATTATCGTTACTATTACGGAAGGGGTTCGAACGAACTGGCACTTATGATTCCGCCCATAATTAAGCCAAACAGAAGCACCCGTCAGACGCAAGCTGCTCAGCAACATACCATTCAGTTACGAACACCTAGGACATCGCTGTTGTGGGATTCCTTTGTCTGGACGACTGCTTTGCACTGGAATGGACTTTCGAGTAACGTCTATCCCGAAAACTACAATCTACACCGCTTCAAGTCCAACGTCCACCGTCTTCTTCGCACACGCACCGCTCGTGAGTGGCATAGGATTAACCTTTTGTGTGTGTGCCGAACATAAATAAAATATCAATACAGACGGCAGAAAAAACTTGAAACACGATCAAAATGAAGCAAATGCAGAAGTACAAGATATTGACGATAATATTCAAGAACCAGCTGGATTTTTATTTTCGGATCTGATGCCATTACCAGGGTGATCAAGATTGATACCAAATACGGTTAAGAAATACAAATCCAGTTAGAAATATTTACTTACACACCTATGAAAGCTATTTTAGATGAGAAAGAGGACAAGAAGTAACATCTAGTGCCACATAAAAAGTTGGTAGAAGAAGCTACAAGAATGACACAAAACGCAAAGTTGTCCAGGAAGATGATAACGGGAGTATCAACCACTAAAGACCAAACTTACTGAATATCAAAAACTCAGTGATGGCACCAGACCAGAGCGGATCAGAAGACGATAAGGATTCGAGTGAATAGGAAGTATCATCTGCGGTGATGTTGGAAAACATAGGAAATTGTGGCTGCAAAGCTGCAGTTAGGATGAATGGGCCCATGGGACATGTGCGGATAATGAACGCGGATATTTTAGACCAGCTTTTACCCGCGGCGTCGCCCGCGTTGATAAACCTGAGAAAAGAGTAAGAATTAAGAAAACAAATGCCTAGACACCTAACCTCAAAAATAGAAACATATTAACTATTGCTTAAAGGTGACAGAAAAATGGAAATAAATAAAGAGAAAATGGGATTAAAACTAACAGTAAAAATATTTATTTGCATTACTTTTTGTTGATTGAGCTCTCATTTATTAAGTTTATTATTTTTAAAAGTACATCCGAAACAGTTGATGCTATACTCAATTGAATAGTGAGCGGACCGCTGGTTTATACTTATTGGACCAAATGGCGATAAACGTCCTTCAAATGGAACTCCAGATGGCGTTAAATTCTATTCAAATTTCTCAAACTTTTCGTCGGACGATCAAATATGCCAGCATCAATCTTTTGCCCTTTAGAAACATTTTATTTATATAAAAAAGTGTCCTATGTCATTTACTATATTCTTGAAGATGAACATATCTGTACAAAATTTCATGAAGATCGATTGAGTAGTTTACGTGTGAAAGCATAAAAAACAAAGCCACATTCGCATTTATAAGATTAGTTTTGGGGTAAAAGTTGTCATATGACCTTTACTATACTCTTGAAAATATCTGTACAAAATTTCATGTTATCTTACTTTTTAATGATCTTTGACAGATATTTAAGTACATCAACGTCAGCGATGCCGCGGGTTAAAACTTAACAGTTTTAAGCACTTGCGGCAACAACTTTACGAAAACTCCACAATTTTTTGGCGCTCTAACACGAACAGCAACAAACGCCAAAGTTTTGACACTTAATGATCAATCACAACATTACGTTTCTATAGTAATGAAACTCCCGTATACATTGTCCACAATATACTCATGAAAATATCTGTAGAAAATTTCATGATTTTTGAGAGTTATTTAAGTACATCAACGCGAGCGAAGCAGCGGGTAAAGACTAAAAGTGTCCTATGTCTTTTACTATACTCTTGAAAGTATCTGTTCAAAATTTCATGGATGATCGGTTGAGTAGTTTACGCGTGAAAATAGGATTAGAACTAACCATAAAAATCAACGCGAGCAAAGCCGCGGATAAAACCTAAAAGTGTCCTATGTCCTTTACTATAATCTTGTAAATATCTGTACACAATTTCACGATATCTTACTTTTTAATGATCTTTGACATTTATTTAATTACGTCAACGTGAGCGAAGCCGCAGGTAAAAACTGTCCTGTGTTCTTTATTATACTCTTGAAAATATCTGTAAAAAATTTCATGTTGATCGGTTGAGTAGTTTACGCGTGGAAAATAGGATTAAAACTAACCGTAAAAATGAACGCGAGCGAAGTCGCGGGTAAAGACTAGCCGTGTCATATGTCCTTTACTATACTCTTGAAAATATCGGTACAAAATTTCATGATGATCGGTTGAGTAGTTTACGCGTGGAAAATAGGATAAAAACTAACCGTAAAAATTAATGCCAGCGAAGCCGCAGGTAAAGACTAAAACTGTCTTATGTCCTTTACTATACTCTTGACAATATCAGTAAAAAATTTCATGATGATCGGTTGAGTAGTTTACGGTGGAAAATAGGATTAAAACTAACTGCAAAATTTAACGCGAGCGAAGCCGTGGGTAAAAACTAAAAGTGTCCTTTGTGAGTACTATATTTTTGAAAATATCTGCACGAAATTTCATGACATCTTACTTTTTAATAATCGTTGACAGTTGTTTGGGTACATCAACGCGAGCGAACCCGCGAGTAAAAACTGTCCTATGTCCTTTACTATACCCTTGAAAATATATGTTAAAAATTTCCTAGATGATCGGTTGAGTAGTTTACGCGTGGAAAATAGGATTAGAACTAACCATAAAAATCAACGCGAGCAAAGCCGCGGGTAAAAGCTAAAAGGGTCCTATGTCCTTTACTATAATCTTGAAAATATCTGTAAAAAATTTCACGATATCTTACTTTTTAATGAACTTATTTAATTACATCAACGCGAGCGAAGCCGTGGGTAAAAACTGTCCTGTGTCCTTTATTATACTCTTGAAAATATCTGTAAAAAAATCATGATGTTCGGTTGAGTAGTTTACCCGTGGAAAATAGGATTAAAAAGTAACCGTAAAAATCAACGCGAGCGAAGCCGTGGGTAAAGACTAAAAGTGTCCGATTTCTTTTATACCCTTGAAAATATCTGTACAAAATTTTATGATTTCTTACTTTTTAAAGATCTTTGGCAGTTATTTAAGTACATCAACGTGAGCGAAGCCGCGGTCAAAAACTGTCCTCTACTATGCTCTTGAAAATATCAGTAAAAAATTGCATCATGATCGGTTGAGTAGTTTGCGCGTGGAAAACAGGATTAAAACTAACCGCAAAATTTAACGCGAGCGAAGCCGCGGGTAAAAACTAAAAGTGTCCTTTGTGAGTGCTATATTTTTGAAAATATCTGAAATTTCATGATATCTTACTTTTTCACAATCACTGACAGTTATTTAGGTACATCAACGCGAGCGAAGCCGCGGGTAAAAACTGTTCTATGTCCTTTACTGTAATCTTGAAAATATCTGTAATAAACTTCATGATGATCGGTTGAGTAGTTTACAAGTAGAAAATAGGATTAGAACTAACCGTAAAAATCAACGCGGGCCAAGCCGCGGGTAAAGACTAAAAGTATCCCATGTCCTTTACTATACTCTTGAAAATATCTGTACAAAATTTCATGATGATCGCTTGAGTAGTTTGCGCGTGGAAAATAGGATTGAAATTAACCGTAAAAATCAACACGAGCGAAGCCGCGGGTAAAGGCTAAATGTGTCCTATTTGATTTACTACGTTCTTGAAAATATCTGCACAAAATTTCATGATGATCGGTTGAGTAGTTTCGCGTGAAAGCGTAACAAACAAACTCACATTCGCATTTATAATATTAGTAAGGATAGAATCCTATTTCTGTACCTGAAGAACTGTAGGTAGGTCTATAGCGGAGAATAGTGTCATAAGCCGTCACTCATGGCAAGTAATCGTGATCAACAAAGAAGCTTTTAAAATTATATAAATTTTTTAAGTATATTATTTTGGATTTTTGAAATACATGTTTCTTCTGTAGACCATAAGCTTTGATTCAGTATAAACAATAAAAATTATATCCACGAAACTGCTTAGAAGTTGGCATTATCCACCTTTACCCCATATCACATTCGATATTAGAATGATAATAAAGTGCAAGAAGAAAAGCGACTGATAAAAGAAGTCAAAGAGATTATTATTTCAATCTCACAAAGCTAAAGAGAAAATGTAAATAAATTATTGTATTATTCCTACAAATTGAGTCATACCTTCTGAAGTAAAATAAATTAATATTTAAGAAATAGCCATTTATTCAACTCAAATCAAACTAATATCATTAGGTACTTACTTATTTGGCGTGTATGTAAAAATACTTCATAAGCAGTTGAGAGTATGACTATTGCAAAAATGACGATGAAAAGTACCCTAAAATATAAAGAATTCATTAGTTAAGTCAGTTATACATTTATTAGAAATATGGCACCCAGAGAGAGTTTCAGTCCATTGCTTATGCCTTTTGACTTCCCTCCAAACTGAATGAGCTGAAGTTTTGAAGGAACTACGTTCAACTTAAAAAAAAATATCAAATAGCAAAAATGTCGCTAAAATAATGGGTCATCCATATTTCATGTTTTAAAGCTATTGGCCAATAATTTCCGATGTAGGACATTGTTAAATACAGACCGAGAATTGCGATTCTCAAAATCGATGTCAAATGTCCATTATTATTTCAGTGATCTCCAAAATCTTCAGCATTATTCGAATTATCCAAGATATATTTATATATATATATGTATATATATATATATATATAAAAGCTCATATTTTGGCCCACTTAAGGCAGAATTAGATCGGATTATAAAAAACCTACTTTCATAACATGATAAATATGTCTATTTACATTAGACGATGCCCAAAATGGCCAGCACTAATTTTTTTGGCAATCCCAAATTAAAATCTAAATTTACATTTCAGTATTTCCCAAATGGCGAAAACTCATCCATTACTCTTTTGGCTTGGTTTAGAATACTCTTCCCTATTAATAATTTTATTAAAAAAAAAATAAGTCAATAGAGTAAAGTTTAAAGAACGTTGTTAATAACTGATCAATTGTATGAAAAAAACCAATCTTGATACTCACGCAACTGTTATCGATGAAGCATACAAAGTCCTATTGGTTTCCCGAGTAGTGCAGAAAATTTCATTAACCAAGTTAGCGACAATGTCTTCCGGTAATGGATCAATATTTATTAACCTTGCCACGTCTAATCGATTACAACCATCTGGGACGCAGTACGATAGCAAATAAAATTCCTGCAAAAATAAAAACCAATTCCAGTGGAATTAATTCATACTAATCCCGATTTCTCACTCTCACAGCCCCTTTTTTCAGTTTATTTAAATTTAATGAAATTATATTTGATAAAACCTCTAGAGGGTTATGCTGGAACAATATGATGAAAGGTAAATTAGCACTTCCATTCCACCACTATTTAAGATGCCAGTTAGAACTTACTCGTATCGTAACGTACTTCCTGAAGAATATACAACTTCAGGCAATAGCTAGAACCAATACATCTACACTCGAACATACTTGGTTGCTAGGCTAGTTTGTATAATTGCAAATTTAATTAATATAGCATTTAATATTTACTTACGTTAAAGTTTAAGTCCAATGGCAATGCCAGCCCGTTGGCACAATGTTTTCCCAGAATTCTAGGGCCTTCTTCAGGTTGATGGTCCACTGCGACACATTGGTCAAAAGCTCCCCATTCCTGCCTGGATGCCTTGAGCATTCCTGTATATGGAAATTTTGACCATGCATCTGCCACTGAAACATAATAACGTTAATAATTTGCTCTTGTATTGGACAAAAAAGAAGAGACCAGGACTGAACTAAAATTTGGGGTCTCATTACCAAGACAGATAGGTATGCAAATTAACAAAGAAAAGTTCTAAAATAATAAAATTCGCCGACAAAATTGGTATTATAAAAAAATCTTTAAATCCGCAGCAAGACGAAAAGGAGTCTTTAAAATCCACTCGTTTTGGCTAGAGACTGGTTTAATTCCACTCGCCAAAACTTGAGACTAGTTTCCCCTTCAAATTTCCACATATTTTCAAATTCACTCCTTTTGGCTAGAGACTGGTCCAATTCCACTGGCCAAAGCTTGAGACTATTTTTCCATTCAAATTTCCACCTATTCTGACATACGTTCGCTTCAGCTACACTTTGTATAGTTTCTCAATTATCCGTGAAATTGAGCATCTCAGTAATTATCCTGAGCCAAATGAAATTAAGAAAATATCCTTAAACCCCAGTCACAGGCTCAACTCGCAGGAGAGTCCAGGCGGCTTTCTTACAGATAAGTAAATTATTTGGTTTCACTTAATTTCTATACGATTTAATCGCTAGACTCAGATTCTCGAATTTTTATTAGGTTTCTGACTGGGAGGTAGATTGTGACCAAATATACGCAAGTGAACCTTAACCCTCTTAGGCTTATTTCCTAATAACAATCAGTTAACAAGTTGGGCTTTTGGTGGTAAGATCCTTAAAGAATACTAAACATAACAAAGAGTACAGTAACTACAATAGTTCTACGGGACACGAAATGAGTCAAGAGACACGAAAAGATTCCTTCGGGACAACTCCCCAAAAGAACCTTGTGTCGTAATCTTCGTGGGGGTATCTTAAAATTTGCATAAATTATATACGTCTTCGTCAGATCATACCCGCTACGCTCTGAACTTGTTACAAACTGCCTTTAGTATGTGCATGCATACTAGGTGGTATGCATATGTTTTTCGTATGAGTAATGTGAATGTATCGAGCGTAGAGCAAAGTTTAAGGGCATTTTGTATTCATTTTAGTATATGTTAACGGTTAGGTTATGTTAATTCATACTGCGCTTTCTTTAAACTGTACAAGTAAAGAGAAAATAGATGTATAAAAAGACCATTTGGGTTTTATTGCCAGTATTGACTGGTCACTTAAGAAATTGTAATCATTCAAGATAATCGATGAACAAACATCTACTTTGGAACCTACTACCAAACACCGTCAACTTAACAGGGTCTTAACCGACAGTGGCGATAAATCATTCACCATTGTTACGATCCCGTCCAAGTAGCCTTGGTCTTTAGGTACAACGAATGTGCCTATGGGTAGGGGCGTTTCACTGTTGAGAATGGATTCTTTTTTATAATACTTGAACGAATGAATGAACTTTAAACGAGGGTTTGAGCTCCCTTGCACGTAGGCCACTAGTCTGGCTCATTATGTGGCCACTGACATACCAGTTCAGTCCGGTAGCCTGGCCTCCCTAGGAACACAGCTTTCTCGTCTGCTTACCTCTCTTACCCTAGACAACACTAGCGTCTAGTGAGGTCCCGGTCACGGAGAGTCCTGACCAATCAAAAGCAAGACGCTAGAGTATATCGGAATTATCCATGTCTTTACGAACTAGCGAAACTCCTCCAACGCCTCGGTGGTGTAATAGGCAGTGTTGACTGTCATTCTTGCGCTGCGGGTTCGATTCCCGTCGGTCGCGACAGATGTTTTCTTTACCTTGTTTTAAGGTTATGTTTGTTTTTTATTAATTTACTTTTTTTCCTAATTTTGGGTTAGTTTGGATTAGCCTTGGGTTAGTTTTGGTTAGTTCTTGTTGATTGAGCCCTCGTAGCGAGCGAAACGAGCGGAGGGCCATGCTTGAAGGCAGAACGCTAGCGTCTTACTTTTGATTGTTCAGGACGCTCCGTGACTTGGACCTCGCTAGCATCTAGTCTAGACAACGCTGGATAGGTGGCAAGAACATGAGTAGACGTTTTCAGTGTCTTTCAAGAACCACCTGCATTCTGGATCTTCGTAGCAGGTGCAAATGCCTTTTCAAGCGACAATATCTTGTGAGAAGCCCTCCCATAAGCCTCATGTCCCTCCTCTTCAGAACCATTAATATTCTCACCCTACTGGGCGCTGGATCACACAAGAGCAGTCCAGTTTATCTAATTCTTTCAATAGTTTGCATTGATCAATGATAGTGGCAGGCACAGGTCATATTGGACACATGAATATTTCTTACGAAAAATATTTCATGATGATTTTAAATTCCGAGGAAATCTAAAGTTCCTACTTGAAGAATCTCTTAGTAGCAGATCCATCAGGTTTGCCTTACACATTTTTGGTTTGTGTGAAATTGGGTTATTTCTGTGGATCTAACTAAGTCTTCTTTACTGACGCCAGCGAAAATTCGAAAACAACAAGTGATCATTTTCCATTATCTCCTATACGAACTATCCAGAACTATCCAAAGTTTAAAGATCTAGTGTGTTTCACTATCTGGCCTCTTGTGTCTAACTACCCAATATTATCAAGTGTTTAACTATCTGGTATTATCAGCCGGTGCCTAATCGATTTGACGTATAAACTACTATCTAATGTTAAATATCCATCTTCTACCTAACTGGTACTTACTGATGTACAAGTATTTGGTTCTATTTGTTCTGGATACCCGGTGCATATCTATCCGGTACTACTCAGCCCAACAAATACTCTTAGGAATATTGAGGCGAATTCAGTCAGAGAGAAATTATTTAGCACGCAAAAGCTTCCCAACTAATTAGATGATATTTGGCAATTTGACTTCCCAATAAATTTAGCTAGTTTATTAAAAATGACAATCATATATAAGCTATATATAGGTATGTAGATAGATATATAGATAACGATAGAGAGGAGTGGGAGTA
>MU184333.1:122427-149905 GCA_016904865.1 Pissodes strobi | reverse complement strand
AGGCTCAATCTATTTAGAGATAATAAATTATGATGACAATATACTTTAAATAAAATTCATATATCTTTAAATAATTGTTCGTCTTATACTCTAAATGATAATATTCAATTTTAGTTTATACATTTTATATAACTTTTAATGATAATTTTCGTAATTTTTATACGCAAATACTTGCTGAAGTTTTGCGCATTCTATATTACGCACTCGTGTTGTAATATCTGACATTATATACTAGTAGCAAATATTTTGGGTAGGTATTATGGTGGAAAAAAAATATTTTGTGCGCTTGTACGATATACGCTTTGCTTGATGAAAGACTATTTTGGTAATTTTAAACTCAACTATACGCGGACATGATTGTGTTGTAATCGCCCCAAGGTAACGTGTAACATAATCTCCTAAAAATCTTTAGATTTTAGTATCCTCTTATTTCTGTAGATAAAAATCCGAGCTGAGAGAGGTCGCGCCGTGAAATACGACTGGCCAAACGGGTTAACTGTTACTTCTCAAATATTTTTATAGACATCTCTCCGGGCATTTTTGGCAATTTGCGTCAAACGTATCTAACGAGGCAAAACACTTTATGGATCTCTTGGTGTTTTATGGCTGATATAAATATTCGATAGAGAGATGCGTGCGACTGCTGACCATTGGGTATTTTAGAAGTCAGTGGACAAGATGATTACCATTAGGAATTTCCAGTCAGTTATTTTCCCAAAAAGGATATGCACTAACAACAGCAAAAACACAAGCTAATTATTTTACATTTGATTCCCTTTGTATTTTATAAGTTACCTTTCCCTTCTATTAACCGGAGTGTTACAGACTCAATGAAACTGTTCATAATTGGCAAACATACTGCCAGGTATAGTTTCTGATATTATCGTTCGTTAATATCGTCTGAGAAAAGGACGAGCAGACGTGAGACAAGGATGGACGACAACTACATAGCACAGGCTCCTGCTACCGATACCACATCGACAAACATTGTCTTGGTGGCAACAGTTTCAAAATCTGTAGCAGAGGGCAGTGAACCAGGAAAGAGCTGTCTGAATGACAAGGAAAAAAAATTGTTATTGTTGAGGATGACATTTCTATTTCCAAATCAAGGAAATTGATGATAAGGTAAAGCCAAGAGAGGAATGAACGAAGGTAGTTAGGAGAAAACAAATAAAAGAGGTTAAACAGCTCAGAAACTAGCCAATTTTGAGAGACCACAACCTGTATTTGGAAGAAACAAAAACAAGTCTTCAGCTTGCACAAGGAATAAAATGGATATTCGTTTCAGGTCTGTCCCTAAAAACAGAGGCAAAAGACGTATTAAAATTTTTGGAGAACAATGAAATACACGGTGGCACATGTGAAAAAATGATGACAAAATCAAAGGACATTGGATCCTTTAACCTGGTTGCTCCTGGGGAGAAAACCAAGCAAATTATGAGTGCAGAGCTGTGGCCTGAGGGAATTGAATTCAACCATTTTCGGAATTTGCAACGCTCTCTGAACAAGTAAATGTATCAGAGCGGGTACCCTTGGAAGAAGGTAATTCACAGCAAAGTATGAGTATGTTTTATTGTAATGTTACATCTGTAAGGAATAGTGTAAGTGAGGTAGAAGCCTTTTTGGCTGACAGGACAATAGTTTCTCCAACTGAGCATTGGTTAAAAAATGAGGAAATTAACAATTTTAATTTGAATGGATATTCATTCAGTATGTAATTATACAACCAGAACAAATAGCATGGGGGGTGGTTCATTGATACTACTTAACCTGAGATAACAAAAAATGTTGAAAGATGTATAGAATTGTGCTGTATCATTTTGTCTTGTAATTTGTATATTTTTAGTATTTATAGGTCGCCTATGGGATGCTTTGACACCTTTTTGCAACATCTGGAGGCTGCTGTACAGCAGGTTGATCTGAATGCAAACATTGTCCTAACGGGGGATTTTAATATATTATTTGGGACGAATCAAGGTGAAGCGTGTGCAATGGAAGAGCTTAGAGAGCTATGGCTTAAGGAAATTAATTATTTGCACAAGAAACAAGGGGTAAAAATTATTTGGACAATGTGTGTGTAAACTTTGATGTATCTGACATAAGGAATCTGGATCCTAATGTGTCTGATCATTTGGGACGGCTTGTGTGTTTCGCTTTCAAAAATAGTAACAACTTAAGGCATAGTGCCGATATGAAGGAATCAGTTTTTAGACCTATTGCACAAAAGGGTCTTGATGAATTTTATAACAGAATTGAGTCTGGTAATAAATTAATACCTTTGCAGATAAGAAGTTTACTGTTTCTCAGGGTATACTGTCTGAGGTCTACCTTCGATCTTTTCCTGAATAAAAAAATACAGGACTCGATGGCTGATCCTGGGTGTGTGGGTTGGTTCAATGAGAGTCTGAGACAAATGAGGGACACAGTTCATTTCCTGGGTGACATGTGTAAGCAATATAACACACCAGGTAACAAACGACTATTTAAAGAATATCAAAAACAATATAAACAGGAGATTGTTGACTCTAAACGCAAATTTAATGATAAAAAATCCTCAAAAAATCCCAACCAAGAGTATGTGGAACATAATTAACAGTAATAAGGGAAAATCAACTCAAAATAAGAAAATTCCATTATCTGTGAAAAACCTAATAATATCCCCACTCACCAAGCTAATAAACCACTGCTTTAGAGTAAACATATGATGCTCCAAAAAGCGCAATAATTGTAGTTCCTATTTTTAAAAAAGGTGATGAGCGGGACGTCTCAAACTATCGACCTGTATCACTGTTGCCAGTCCTTTCAAAGATAGTGGAAACATGCATGACTAAGAGGATAGCTGAGTACTTCGAGGGGCATGGTCTCTTTTCCAGGCGGCACTTTGGATTTCGTTCGGGCAGGGGCACTGGTCTTGCTATCCTGGACATGGTGTTAGGTATATTGGATGCATTTGAGGCGGGGGAGTACAATGCTTCAAGGTTCTTGGACTTGAGCAAGGCCTTTGACTGTGTCACCGCCAGAGAGTGAAAGTGGGAGGGGCGGTGTCATCAGAGAGAGAGGTGAAAATAGGAGTGCCACTAGGATCAATTCTTGGCCCCTTACATTTTTTAGTATATATAAATGACCTACCATTATTTGACAAGATGTCAATATACACCCTCTTTGCTGATGATACCACCATATCCGTTTGTGAAACTCAAATTTGTGACTTGGAGCGAGGCTTGTTGGAGGCACAGTTAAGGACTGAACAGTGGTACAGGGCTAACAGACTTGTGCTTAATGGAAGTAAAACCCAGAAATTGATTTTCGGTCTCAGGGACCTGGGGGATGGGGATCGGGGGACAGACGGATTCATGGTCATAAGTCTGGATCCACACCTTCAATGGTCTGCACATGTAGATGCCATCTGTGGGCGGTTGAGTGTAAGTAAGCTTTCTTGCTCCGGGGCCTCCGGGAGTCGGTGTCTGGGGATGTCTTGCTGTCTGCATACTACGCTCTATTCCATGCTATGATGACCTATGGAATCGTAGCGTGTAGTGGAGCGGCGTGTGCAGATAGGGTTTTAGGACTCCAAAGGATAGTAGTTCGGCTGCTCGCGGGCCTATCGTTTCGGGAGGACTGCAGGGGGGCCTTTGTCAGTCTAGGCATCCTAACTTTTCCGGCTGCGTTTGCGCTGGAGAGTCTACTGTTTGTCAAAAAAAAAAAAAACGAACAGTTTACTCTTCAGAGGGAAGTGCACAATTATGAAACAAAGGAAAGAGGTAATATCAGGCCTGTTTTCTGTAGGTTAAAGAAGTGTCAGAGCCGTCCGGGTTTTATAGCGGTAAAATTTTTCAACAGGCTCCCCATCAGGTTAGGAGACTAAACTATAAGTAAATTGTATAAAAAAATATTTGCTTCGGCCCGCGCCATACAACGTATCTCAATTCCTGAATGTTCCTATTTGTTCTTTAAACTTTAATGTTGAGGAAGATTGAAAGTTGTGTGTTTATATGTATGAGTGATTATGAGCAATTTAAGACTGATTTGTGATCGTACCGTTTTTGCTTATCGAACTCACCGATAAATAGTTATAGTTTGTCTAATATCGTATATCATATCTATTTCTGTTTCTTTTCACAATTGCTGTGGAGATACCTATTTTCTTCATTATCATATTTGATATTATCACGAGAAGAGAATTCATTTTCTTAATGTCATGATATATAATTGATTTATTTTTATTGTAAAGGCATTACCTTGATTTGCATAACTGCTATTTTCAACTTTATCTATTCGCCTTAATACTGGTATCAAACTGAGCTCAATTCGTGTACCCCGTAAGTACTTACCAGCTAGGTATATATATACTTATTTTATAGAGTACTTTATTGATTTACTAGATTTCTATTAACAGCTTATTGGTATATTGATATTATCGGTGACATGGGATTAATTTAGATTAGTTTGTTTAATAAATATTGCTTGTTTTTGGTACTTTATGACTGACTGCGATTAGTCGGACCTGTAGAAGTTAAGGTTTAGTTAAAACTATTTCCAAACAGGAACCAGGTAATCTTAATGATGTAGGACCTAGATTAAAGCTTAAAAACTTAGTTTAATTTGATTTAATAGTATGATAGACGAGAGACAACTCTTCTCAACAGTTTATGGGCGATACCGATACTACACCCTACACTTAAAGCTGGTTACAGTTTATTGAAGAAACGATACCATATAGAGAAAAGGCGACTTAATCCCTAAATTTTGCAGAAAATCATTTAATCATGCGAATTTGCAAGAAGAATTTGAAGGCGCATATTTTCGAGGCAAATTAACGTATTAAGATAGGGAACACATCATATTTTTAGGAATATCATCAAGAATAATATATAGGGTTGCCAAGTGTCCTGGATTTTGCAGGATGTCCTGGAGTCATGATTCTTACATTAGCGCACCACTGAAGGTGTCCGCAGAACGCTAAATACCCTGCATTTTAGAAAAGCATCGCTAAAAATAAATAAAAATAATATAATATCTTTTTCTCGTAATTTTGGCTATTTCATAATTTATGAGGCAGAGCACAAATTGGAACAAAACAGATCACCTTTATAATGAAGTGTTTCAAATTTGAAAGTCCTTGTGAGGTAAAATTTACCAGATAATTGCAGATATATATATTTTTTTTTGCTTTCAGGTTACAAACAATATTAAAAAATACCCGGACAACCAACAAAAATATAGAAATTAAGGAATCTCTTCTACTGCATTATTGAAACACAGCTTCTTACTTAGAGTCCACATTTGCTTCTCAAAATAACTTACTCCTTATGAAAAGTTTTGTGCTTTAATACCTACGCTAGAAAAATGATACACAACTGATGAAAATACCATTCAGAAATAGACAAAATTTGAAAATTAGATTTATTTTTTCAATTTATGGCGCAGAAATTGGCAAGCTAGAGCGGTATTCTATTAGAGGCTCAGATTTAATTTAAGAAATTAACTGGTCAAGTTATGTATGGCTTTTTCTAATGTACGGCATGAAGGCGTGGATACTCAAAGCTACATCTGTCAACAAACTTGAGGCATTTTAAATGTGAACTCTCCATGGAATGCTTAAAATATCATGGGTAGAAATAGTCAGGAACAAAGACGTGTTTGGGAGAACCAGATTAGAGGATCGAGAATTAAGGAAGAAATAACGAATTTTGGAATGTGAAAGCGGGGACAAAAGAGGTAAAAGATTATCATGGCTACACAATATCCAAGATTGAACTGAGGACGCTTACGCGGTATATTGCATTACACCATAAGAAGAAAAAGAAGGTATTTATCAGCTTCTTGATGACTTGTTCATATAGATTCACCAGTTGTTTTGTGACATGTTATGATATTATTTTTATCTGCACATATATCAAGGCAATAGATAAATTAATCCAAAAAATAATTATTCCTTCCTACTCAACTGTTAAATTGGTAAAATTAAAACTTTCAGGTTTTTTGAAATTAGAATTTTAGGTTTTAGATGCATATATTACGATTTAAGACAAACATTAAAGCAGGCTGCAACAGCCTGCTTCAGAACAGGGTTGCAAGTAGTGCTGAGCGAGGCTGGTCTTAGTCTTGCAGTGTAAGTCTTGGTCCTTCAAAAAATTAAGACCAATACCAAGACCGAGACTGTCCGCATGTGCAAGCACACGATCAATACCAATACCATGTCCTGCAAATCTAAGGCTTTTGCAAGTTGCAAGAGTCTTGCGAGACTGTTTCAAATTCCTCACTGTATGATAATATCAAGGGATTGTTTTGTAATAATATTTTATTTCTCTCTTTTTAAAATTTAACTTGTTTATCAAATCAAATTTAATAGGCAAGATGTGCTGTAAATTGTAAATCCTTTAATAAAAATAAAATACCCCGAAAATGCTTATTTGGAAGCTGGAAGCCGCAAAGTAAAATTATGGCACGTGTTCAGATGCAAAATAAAAAATTAGTTTGTTTTTCATTTTTGTGGAGGAAATTATATTTTTATAATTTTAAATCAAATTAAAATGACTGATTAAGTGATTACATTTACAGTGCTTCTTGTTTATCAGACAAAAACATCAGTGACGCTGAAATTCAAAACTCAACAGAAAGTGAGCCAAATTATAAAAGAAAGAGAACGAAAACAATTCAAAGAAAATATCCGAATACAAGGCGAAAATTTTCAGTTTTTTTAAATAGATGGATAAATTGGGTTTGTAGACTATGTAAAACATAGAAAAGGAAAAAAGTCTAAACAGAAACGTGATTCAATCCTTGTGAAGAATCATGTTTATTATCAATAATTCTGTTTGTGCTAATATTTAGCTAATATAAGTGATAAAATACTATAATAACATTAAAATATGCATGGATGTCTCAGTATGTTTTTGAACAAACTGTATATCCCGGAAAATAACAACCCAGTTACATAAGATATAAGAGGGACAAATATGTTCAAATTCCGCTGAAAGTTTTAAGCTCATTTGACAATAAACTGACTTAAATTATTTAGTCAATAAGTGGTTCAATTAGTTTAAAAAATATTTTCGTACGTGCTAGAACCGTTAGCTCTTTATTTAATGTGTTTTCATGGTTTTGTGTTCTACTTCAGGTTGCGATCCATATCGTAGACGAGGAACTTCAACGAACTATAAAAGAAGCGACATTTGTTCGTTGTTCTTACCAGTATTGGCCGTTGTGTCGGATCAAAAGAAACGCCGGCTGCCCACCTAGATAAGATGCCCGAGGGATGCTGGACAATGGACTCAATTGAAAAATGACCGTTACCAGGGGTCAATCTCTAGGATAAAACCAGTTAGAGATGGACCAAAGGTTACAAAAAAGACGTTTTTCTTATTGTGACTTTGTACCTATAAGAAAGTACGATACATCTAGACGTCTATCGGTTATTACTACGTACAAGTAAACTCGTTCTAATCTGAGAGTATAACGTAGGGCTTAAGAGCATTCAAGACTAATCTTAGCTTTCTCTTGAAAGTCAAAATATTGGTTATCGATTCATTAATAAAGGTTGTGTGAACTGTGTATTTTATATTTGACACAATTTTAATTTAGTATTATTATGATATCATTTATTCTCAATCACTTTATTTTATTAGATTATGAATGAATAAATACATTAAAGTATCATAGAGTAAAGCAGACATATCCAGTAATATACAAAAAATCTGAGAGAGGATTGTATAATAGCGTGTCTAGTGTCAGGTTATTTATTTTTCTATTCGGAAGCCAAAGGATTATTTTACTTCCATGCGGTTCATTTTCTGAGCTATGAATAAAATAACAAATAGTATTTTTGCCTCAATGTATTATCTAAGGATGAATATCAAAAGAAGCTTATGGTAAACCAAAATCAGATATTGACATCAAGCAGCATCTTCACTCCTTAAGCTCGTTTATACAAAGTTTACAAGAACCTAATCTCCCAAAACACCGAATGGAACGTAAACGAGGTGACAATAGAAACAATTTGAATTTTAATACTTAATGGTAATCCCATTGTGTGGAGAATAAGCGAAATAAACAGGCGAGCAACAAACACGGTCGCTGGGTGGATATCGGGCTGATCTCAAAAAGCCGGAACATCTTTTACTATCAGGTAGGTAAATCGTTACGTTCGGTATATTGTACAAGAGAACATGTTACAAAGGGGACTTCACCTTTGGTCTGGCCTGGGTTGAAAACACCTTTGTGTCTTTGAAGAAATACTTTGTAGTACGTTAAAAAAAACTATCGCTTTATCTGAAATTTGATATCCCAAATTATCATTTAAAATGTTTATGGTTCTGACGACATTTCGAGAGAGTATGTATAATTTATTTTTGATTCATTTTGGGTCATATCTTAAGCTGTAATTTAAATAAGGTTAATAGTTCTACTCTAGATACCTCAGGCAAAAATTTGGAAAAAGAACAAATTTGATCCTCTCCAAGAGTACAAGAACAAGAACTTCGGTTCATAGTTAGTAGTTATGAAGGATGAAGAGTAGGCTTTCCAGTGGTAAGTCTTTAACTGCTACTCTAGATACCTCAGGCAAAAATTTGGAAAAAGAACAAATTTGATCCTCTCCAAGAGTCCAAGAACAAGAACCTCGGTTCATAGTTAGTAGTTATGAAGGATGAAGAGTAGGCTTTCCAGTGGTAAGTCTTAAGTTCATTTTTCACCGCTCTCAAAATTACTTTTCGCCCAGACTCCAAAGTCAGTTTTTTACAAGGGCGCCTACTCAAAAATTCTTTTGTTATTCTCATGGTTCACAAGAGGTATTCACAACTCATTTGAAAGCACCTTCTCATGGCTGTTCTAAGATAATATTATATTTACATCAATGATGAGCAAAGCAAGACAAAGAACCATTATTATTGTCGCTAGAGCAAAAAAAAATTAATTGGAACCATTATTATTGTTGCTAGAGCAAAAATAAGGTATTTGTGTGTATTTTTTCATCTACCAGGCTGTTCAGGCTAATTGTTTACTTTGGTTGTCGGAAGTCTGAATAGTAGTACCGTGTCAAAAACCGAAATTTTAAAATTACAATGGTATTGTCGGAAAGGCAGCGTATCGAAATTTTGATACTACTTGGGTGTGGAGACAGAATAAGAAGTCAATGTGAACTGAGTGATTTATTTAAAGCTAAGTATCCCAAAAACCAAATCTAACAAGGGACAGTTAGCAAAATATTTCACAAATTTGAGGAACACGGTACAGTACGTGATTTGCCCAAATCTGATCGGACAGTAGCTTTGGATGACGATAAGAAATTAGACATAGCCACACTGGATATCAGAAGCGCATATGCAGCGTCCTCAAAAAGTTATGTATGGGCAAGTAATATCAACAATAGAATTTTGGGTCCATTTTTTTTTAGAAAACCTTACGGCCGAACGCTACTTAGACTTCCTAATATTCGAGCTGATACCTGCGCTAGCTCAGATTTTTCCTCATAGAATATATCTAGATATACATGATGAAAGTATTTGGTTCCAACAAGATGGCGCTTCTCCGCATTTTAGTATTAATGTTCGCAGGTACTTAGATCAAATGTTTCCAAATGGTTGGATTGGGAGACGCGGTACAATAGAATGGCCACCAAGATCCCCCGACTTAACGCTCCTAGATTACTTTCTTTTGGGATATTTGAAAGAAAGAGTTTACCAGGATAGACCGGGCAATATTGAAGATCTAAACCACAAAATCACGGCGGAGATATTACGTAAGATATAACCTGAAGTCATTCGTAATGCTGTGGACGGTTTTTACTATCGCGTAGGAGAATGTCAGACAGTAAATGGAGGACATTGTCAGCATTTGCCGCATTAAATCACCTGGGAATAGGATTTAATAAAGTTTAATTTAATAAAACCGTTTTAATTTATAAATTAAAAAAAAAACTGGTTATTGCAAACATAAAACTTGTTTATTTGATATGGCTGAATTCCATTTTTCATTTGCTATTCAAGGAGCCCCCACAAGACATAGGTTTCCATTTGAAAAAAAAAGTTGGGATAACTCCAAAACACGTAAGGTGCAAGTGTGAGGCTCTCTGCACACTCAGGTATGCAAGGTTAGGAGGGACAAAACTTGGACCTGCAAAGTACATGAGGAGCCTGACTTGTGGAGTCTGATTAGGAAGACCAGACTAGATAGCACTTCTAAGCATAGTTGGAAGTGCTACAATAAACCTGCTTAGCTTGCAGTGGCAGAGGCGGTTACCAGCGCCATCTCTCTTCAATTCTATTCTATCCTTGTAATAAATCGTCCTCCGGAAATAGTGAAGAGGGTCACATATGTACTAGCATTAAATAAAAAATACATAAATGGGGCTAAACAGGTTTCCGGAGCTTGAACTTCAATTTTGTTTCGAGAATGGGATTGTCATTAATGTTAATTTCGCTTACGATTTTTTGCCTAAATCATCTCACGATTCCTTCAGTTTATGAAATGCATACCTTGTATAGGTGTAGTGGGTTCTAATTCCAATGTATTCCATATCTCTTTGTTGGCATAACTAAACCCTGTTTATTTAATTCCTAAATTGTTTGTTTTCCTTTGATTATATTGGGTATTGGGAATGTCTTTCTGATCATTTAGATAATTTAAATTTGAAAATGGAAATTTAAATTTTCTTCTTTAATTTTCTTAAGTTTTTTAACTTTACTAGAAGATACAGTGTTAATTAGAGCTATTAAAGTGTAATTTTGTTAATTGCTACTTTATTATGGGAATCATTTGTGAACATATATCACCATCAATGCCGTATTATTTCTGTGTTAGTTGATTTTCTTTAACGTAGCACTAATTTTCTGTAATTAATTCCTTTATGTCTGGAATTTTATGAATCGTGTCAATTAACACCTTGATTGGACGTTTGGCTTTGCGTCTAAAGCACATTTTGGTGTCAGTATTGGTCGGCCAGCTCTAGTAAAATATGGTCCGAACTATGATGCTATCGATCTGGAATTTATACATATTAGTTTCTGGGACTGCATATTGAGGATTAATTGTCATGATTACGGGTAGGGTATAGAATATGCCTATTGGTGCTATGGTGCAGCAGAGTGGAATGATAAATTTGTAAAATAAAAAAAGACAAGTGGTCTGGCTCTCGGATGTTTCATAGACTTCCGTCTAGCCCCTACGCAATCATGTACAGTTGCGTTTTATGATCAGTTGTTTGCGACATATCAAGGGAGGGCGATAATAAAAAGGGTACTGTTAACTTCACGCATGACCATGTGCTCGCTTCACTCGCTCCAGGGCGCAAACAAAGGAAACTAGCCAAAACTAACCCAAATTTACAAAAAGAGGCAAGAATAACTTTTCAAAAAAAAGTCTCTAGCCACCGACGGGAATCGAATTTGGGACGCCATATCACATACACTAGACCACGAAACCTCTTGAAAGCAATTCGCTGGACAGCCTAGACATGGGCAAAAACCGTAACGCGCAAACAGCTGATCATAAAAGGCAACTGCGCATAATCATAGCTCGTGAGAATAGATCGTCCGAAACACTTTGACTCAATTTTTAGACGAATGTGCCTGCCGCGAGTTGGGAGGGGCATTGGCACATGATTAGTCAGTACAGGAGTTAATTGGGAGGCACCCTATAGCGACAATAATGGAAAAACTATTAAGTAGCTATTCTTTTTGTCGCCAGGTCATTTATTTAAGTTAAGTATGATTTTTAGTCTTCTTTATGTTTTTATTGCGCGTAGTCTTCATTATTAAGACAAATGAATTTTATTCCAGACCTTTCTCCATCCCTGTATTTCTGTCGACATATTAGTCCCTCTTATATCTTATGCAACCCTGAAGTCTATATCTTGTTATAGTTTGTTTCAAAACATATGCAGACATCATCTTGTTGATAAGGCATTTGCATTTTTCCTAGGAGATACTATTAAGGCCTGATAATGTTTAGGGGATATTAATCTATTTAGACCTCAGTTGGCCTTATAATATTTACTAGTATATTCCTGTCAACATATTTGTCCATATTATATCTTATGCAACTCTGAAGTATATATCTTGATATTGTTTTGAGATATACTAGTATGTTCCAAAACATATTGAGACATCATCTTGTTGATAAGACTTTTGCCAATTTCCTAGGAGATACTAGTAATGCCTGATAATTGTTAGGGGATAATAATGTATTCAGACCTGTGTTAGGCTTATGATACCTACTAGTATATCCCTGTCAACATACTTTTCCCTTTTATATCTTATGCAACCCTAAAATATATAGTTTGTTTTTTTTTCGGGATATACTAAGAAAATCTGAAACCATGCAACATTTGGTTGAACATAATGTTAGAACATTTATAAGAACTCCTGGCTTTTTTTGTGATGATGAAAATATCAATTCATAACCCGGATACAAATCAGAATTACTGCTAAAATATCAATTATATAATTTTTTGTTGCTTGTATTTGCTAAATGATTGAAACCAAATTTTACTTTCAAATAGTAGAAACTGATCGGCTTTCAACCTTATATTTCCAATAAAAATATTAAAGTATCAATAAACCACATTTATAGTTACAAGGATAATTCTCTACTAACATATCTTAAGTCTTCGTATGAAACCTCTCAAGGTGCTGATAAATGGTAGACAAAAATTTCAAAAATGAGGTCATGAATATTTAGGCGCGTTTCAAGCGTTCATAAGAGAATATTAATTTTCAAACTAGATAATTCGAATATCTTTGGAAAGCTCATAAATTGGAAAGATAATAGATTTGCCCTGAAATAGAGACTCTTGGCTTATCTCATCATTAACATATTATCTACGTTAACATATTCAAGTTGATATTTATGATATATTTCTGCATAACATCTCTTTAAATGAAATTACTATAAAAAATTTAATTCAAAAATTATTTGTCTTAACTTAAACCTCCGGCAAATTCATTATTTCAGTCGCAGATACTACTTTATTTATTAATATTATTATCATAAAATATTTACTGGTGAGTGAAAATTGGTTTTACTATATTTTGACTGAGTATGCCTGGAAACATTCAGTTTTCATTTATAATAATAGTCAAATTAGCATTCAGTGTCCGCATAATAATAGAGGAGCCTAAAAAATAATGACAAAAATTCATCCAACTTACATTTGCTCCAAATAAGATTGAATGCGTATTCAAAATAAAACCAATTTCTATGTAATAAATAAACCTTCAGTCTCTTTGGAATAAAAACATGTTAGATGAATAACAGGATATGGATATTTATCTGTTATTTAAAGAATATATTTTTTAATTAAATAAACAAATATTTTAAATAAAAATTTAAAAAATTAATATTTTACGGTCCATTCGTACAATATGAAAAATTTCAGATGTTGCCTGTTAACGAAACTGCAAAATAAAAAAAACATTTAGTACGTTAGAAAATAAATTTGAATTAACTACCGGATTTAAGAGAAGTAATTATTTCCAAAAAAAATTGTTCCTGCAGAGCCAATTTGTTTGATTAGTGATTAAGCTTTTTATAGTATCCTGCTTGCGAGATAGCAAAAGCGGACTTTAGATGAGCAGGATATAATTTGAATCATATATAATTATCCATCGAACATTTTTCAAATTTACAATTTACAAATAAAGATGTGAGAGGTAATTCATGAGGAAGTTGCTGCTTGCGAAAAATGGTAGTGACGGTACTTTCTAGAATGCCAAATTTCAGAATTATTGATATATAGGAGGGTGTATAGAAAAAAGCTTAAAAACGTAATATAATATCCTCTTTTGGGGCCCTTAAGATGCTCACTTTGAAGTAAGACAATATAGTGTATATATTAATATATTACAAAAGATGAATCGTCAAGGGTTCTCACATACAAAATGAATCTCTTACAATAGGATACCACTTTTAGGAATCAATTAAAGTACTAGTATTTTAAAAATCAAGTTTTTAGTGTTTAATAAAAACTTTTTTGGAAGCAATATCTAGTAAAAAATCTCACGAGAAACTCTAAGGGCTTAAATCTTTCGCTTCATCACTTGATTTATATGCCATAATTTTACATAAAATTTAACTCTTTTTCAGATTTCTCATAGACGTATGATAAATTTCCTCTCTTTACTTAAGCTATTCTAGTCGTAACAGGTTCGGAGATAACCCTTTGACCAAGTTCGAGAGCATTTTTTATATAAGGCATTGTCCAGCATCCCCTAATATGGGAAATACCTCTTGCTGAATAATAGAGCATACATTTGAATGAAATTAAAATAATTTCTGGTACCAATTTAGTACTATTCTGAATACTAAGATTATAATTTTTTTGTAAAGGTGGTTTATTGAATAAATATTAAACAAATCATCATTTTATCCAATAAATCATTCAAAATAACAGTTTCTTATCGACAACGACTTTTTTCGTCGAAATTTCCGCCTTCCCTAATTTGTCTAAAATATCATTTAAGGGAATGTTAATTAATGTCCCGCAGATATTTCAGGAGGTGATAGCACTCGACTTAACATGAAATCAACATTAGTAATAAAGATCGGTGATCAATTGCCAAAGGAATTTCTAGAAAACGCAAAAGTTAATTTACGTTTGTCATATTTCAACAAGAAAAAACTATTGCGGAAATGACACATTTCCACACTTTTTGTTTTTTTTTGCAATGACATGATTGATCATCATACTGAAATATAACCTGTTAAGGCTTAATGTAGAAAAGACGAGCTTTCAAAATTCACAAACCGCATTTAGAAAAGTTTATTTTTACAAAAGTTACAGCAATTTGAAAGTGTGACTAAAAATTCTTTGTGGACCAGTTTATATTTCAGATTTTGCAACCTAGATAATTGTTAGATTTTCATTTATGTTGCTCTTAAATTCAGGTCTGTATATTAATGCTTCAGCTCCATAACTTCGCATTCAATTTATGATCAGCTTTGCTGAAAAGTGTTTTCGTAAGTTTTCCATACTTTTACCAAATACAGCATTATTCATGAGTTTACCTGAGCCAGGTGTTAAGATCTATGCAGGGCATTTATTATGGATATTGTATTTCATTACGCTTTAGGTGTATATACATACAGGGCATTTGCAATTTATGGCCCGAAGCTTAAAGATGTGATTTAATTTAAAAAATTGAGGGAGGAAAAATATGCTGAATAGCGGACTTATTTGCCCAGTGCGGGTTCATTTTACTACTAAGGGCTTCCAAAATTATGGAAATCCAAAGTGTGTAACCTATGAGCAACTTCCACCACCTCGACGATGCGTTTCGATTTTTAAATCTCGTCAAGCTGATTCAACTATGTGGCAGAGATCTGTGTCTTATTTGTTGAGTACTATTACCCCCCTGAAATATCTACATGGCATTAGTTAACACCCTGTATTATTCAAAATGGGATAGCTGTCATATACCTTTTATGATTTATATTTTTTAATTTTTTGGTTATTTGAATTCAATTTTCTTCGCTCCATCCATATCAGGCGGCTGCAAGAACTAAACGATGCATTTTGCCTATTTGGCATTATGTTGGGCTTAACGAATGTGTAATTTATAATGTCTGAAACTGCCACATTTTTACATTTGTGTCTTGTTATTGATAATATCTTTGTGTTTGAATCTCTGGTTGTACAAAATGGTGGTAAGGCCCATGCTAACCTATGGCTCTGTAGCCTGAAGCATAAAGGCCACGCATACAGGGGCAATCAGGCAACTAGAAGGCGTACAAAGGCTGGCATGTATGTGCGTCTCGGGGGTGAGAATAACCACAATTTCAGCAGTGGAAATCCTGCTAAATCTACCTCCATTACATACCCTTATATGTGGGAACGTAAGAATGGTACAATACCGGCTCAAGCAAGGCAAGAAGCCCATCATTGAATGGGCTAGGCTCACAAGTTGGAAACTAGAGGATAGCGAGAAGATCAAGTATCTCTTCAGAATGCCATCAGACGAAACAACCCCCTCCTATGGGTTTGATAGACACTTCCCAGTAGCAATAATTGTAAGCAGAGAAGAATGGAACAAGGGGCCTCCTATAAAAGCAGACCAAGCATGGTATACCGACGGCTCTAAGACCAGTAAAGATGTGGGAGCCGGGGGCAGGGACCAAGGTCAAATATCTATATAGACATGGGCAGGCAAGCCACAGTGTTCCAAGCAGAGGTCGCGGCAATTTAACACTGCGCCATGGAGATAGAGAAAATGAACATTAGACAAAGGATGGTAGTCATATACTCCAACAGTCAGGCCTCCTTAAAAGCAGTTAATGCACACAAGGTCAGCTATAGGCTAGTTAAAGGCTGCATACGTGCCCTTGAAGAGGTCGGTGGTAACAATAAGCTCACCATTGATTGCGTGGGTTCGAGGACATGAAGGCCATCAAAGCAACGAAAAAAGTCGACAAACTTGCAAAACGGGACGCAAGTAAGGTTACGCTGGAACCCGAGCCCTACTGCGGAATAGCGGGACGAGGCTTCAAAACAGCAGTTAAAGGCTGGATAGGTAAACAATCTCTAAATTGGTGGTTACAAACACCGGGGCAACTAGAGGCCAAACAGCTCATAAAACACGGCTCCCCAAAATTCATGGCAGATCTACTTAAGAGGAGTCGTAAAACGATAAGAATATTAGTGGGTCAGCCGACGAGGCTCTGTAGAATGAACAGACACATGGAAAATATCGGCCTGTCAGATAATAGCCGTTGCAGGTTCTGTCAGGAGGAGGAGAAAGCTCCAAAACAGGTGTGGTGCGAGTGTGAGGCTCTCTGCAGGCTCAGGTATGCAAGGCTAGGAGAGACCAAACCCGGACCTGCAAGGTACATAGACGAGCCGGTACTCCATTTGTGTAGTCTGATTAGGAAGGCCAGACTGGATGAGGTTTTCTAAGCATGGTTCGGAGTGTAACCTGCATAAGTTGCAGAAACAGAGGCGGGTACCAGCGCCAACTCCTTTCAATTCTATTCTATCCTTTTATTTCATTGTCCTCCGGAAAAAGTGAAGAGGGTCAGATATTTACTGGCCTTAAATAAAATTACATATTTAGGATTAAGCAGGTTTCCTGAGCTTGAACTTCAATTTTGTTTCGAGAACAGGATTGTCACTACTGTTAATTTCTCTTACGATCTTTTGCCTAAATCGCCTCACGATTCCTTCAGTTTATGAGATACATACGTTATTGTATAGGTGCAGTGAATTCTAATTCGAATGTATCCCATATCTTTTTCTTGGCGTAACTAAACTTTGTTGATTTAGTTCCTAGACCATTTGTCTATGCTTTCCTTTGATTATATTGGTTATTAGAAATGCCTTTCTGATCATTTAGATAATTTAAATTTGAAAAAGAAAATTAAAATTTTCTTCTTAAGTTTTCCTAAGTTTTTAGCTTTACTAGAAAATACAATGTTAATTACAGCTATTAAAGCGTAATTTTGCTAATTGTTACTTTATGGTGGGAGTCATTTGTGAACATATTTCACCATCAATGCCGTATTATTTCTGTGTTAGTTGATTTTCTTTAAGGTAGCACTAATTTTGTTGAATTAATTCCTTTACGTCTGGAGTTTATGAATCGTGTCAATTAACACCTTGATTGGACGTTTGGCTTTGCGCCTGTCGTTGAAAGCGCATTTTGGTGACACTATTGGTCGGCCAGTTCTAGTAATGAACATGATATTATTATCGATCTACGATTTACAAATATTAGTTTCTGGGACAGTGCTTATTGTGGATTAATGGTCAAGTTTACGGGTATGGTATGGAATATGCCTATTGGTGCCATAGTGCAGCAGAGTGGAATGATAAATTTGGAAAATAAAAAAAGACAAGTGGTCTGGCTTTAGGATGTTGTCATAGACTTCCGTCTAGCCCCTGTCATGTAACTATTCGCAATCATGTGCAGCTGCGTTTTATGACCAGCTATTTTCGACCTATCAAAGGAGGGCGATAATAAAAGAAGTACTGTTACTCCAGGGCGCAAACAAACAAAACTAGGCAAAACTAACCCAAATTTACAAAAAGAAGCAAACATAACCTAAAAAGTTTCTAGCCACCGACGGGAATTGAACTCGGGACGCCATATCACAAACATTAGACCACGAAACCTCATGAAAGCAATTCGCTGGACCGTCTAGACATGGGTAAAGAACGCAACGTCGCAAACAGCTGATCATGAAACGCAACTGCGCATGTTTGCGAATACTTATAACGCATAGGCTAGACGCTAGTTTGTTGCAGCTAGCTCCAAAAAACTTGGACTCAACTTTTAGTCTAATGTGCCTGCCGTGAGTTGGGCGGAGCGTGCCAAGCACGTGATTAGTCAGGACAGGAGTAAATTCGGAGGCACGTTATAGCGACAATAATGGAGGAACACTTAAGTAGCTATTCTCTTTGTCGCTAGGGTATATATTTAAGTTAAGTAGGATTTGTCAGGTCAAAATCATGCCTGGATGTTTCAAATGCTAACAAGAAAATCTTCTTTATGTTCTTTATTGCGCGTAGTCTTCTATATTAGGAGAAATGGAATAAAGGACACTCTTCAAAAGTCAAGTATTGTGACTGCCAGTGTATGAAATACCTTTGCGGTGGTCTTCTAATCGACCTAATCTTTCTAGTATCCGGCAATATCTATTGCTATTACCATTGGTGTTACTGGTTTGGTGCCTTTCAGTTCCATAATTGGGATGTTTCGCTGACTTCGTCAGGTGAGTAGCTATCTGGCTTTCTTTCATGTCCTGCTATTTTGTAATTCCATGTGGGTAGTTGCTTCAGTTTCTTTAATTGTCGTTGTAGAAGCTTTGTCTCACCCATCTTTGAGGCAGTCTAGCTGATTTCAGCGTCAGCAGTTTTTAAAAAGGAACGCCCTTCACAGGTAAAACAATGATTTCCTTTCTTGCGTTTTATTTCCTCTGCCTGTAAATGTTCCTTACTTTGGGTTTTAAGCAAAAGTCTTAAATATATTGATGATTGGCAGGATTCTTTTATTACCCAAAGAGCTCTTCTTTGATCAAATAATTTCCTCGTGTGTGTCGGTCGTGTAGACGTAGAAGGGTCCTTTCTAGGTGGATTCCATTGCATTCAGAAATAATAGACTTGTCTAGAGGGTTTTTTTTATGCTCGGCAAACACACAAAAGGAGAATCCTATGCCTCTCAACGCGCGGTGAGTGCGCGGAGAAGATGGTGGACGTTGGACTTGAAGCACTGTAGGTTGTAGTTTTTGGGAAAGACGGTACTCGGAAGTCCAGAGCGAGAGAGTCCTCCAAACAAAGGAATCCCGCAACAGGCACGTCCTAGGTTTTTTCAAATAAATCGTATGTTGATGAGCAGCTTGTGTCTTATTGGTGTTTCTGTTTGGCATAACTCTGGGTGGAATTATAAGTGCCAGCTCGCTCGAACTCGCTTCCGTAGTAGTATCGATAGCAAAGAGATAGTCCGCCACTTTCCTTCGATGTGCAAAGCTATCAAGGTCTTTAGTCAACTCTGGGTCATCCACAAGATAGACTGCTCTCCTCTGTATGAAGTCCAATATCTTAAGCAAGTTTTTGAGTGCTGAGCTCCACACAAGGGAACAGTATTCCAGAGATGATTTCTGGGCCTTATAGAGCAGTAAGAGCTGATGAGATGTATAGAACTTTTTTGCTCTTTGGAGTGCTCCCAGCTTTTGTGCTGCTGCTTTGGCGATGTTGGCGATATGCTTTTTTCTATGTTGGTGCCCAGCAAGCTTATGGATGAGGCCAGAGTCAGTGTTTGTCCTGTCATTGATAAGTCAGGTCCGGTGGTGTTTGTTTTTTTTGAGGAGGCAGCTACTTGAGTCTTTCCTGCGTTAAACTGGACATTATTTTCCTCGCCCCATTCCACTATGGCGTTCATATCCTCATTGATGGCAGCAATCTGAATTTCCCGCTCGCGTTGGCAACGATCAGCGATCATTGGAGTCTGCGAAATGAATGAGGATATAAGAGTGCTGTCGTCTGCAATGCTGTAAATAAATTGATTGTCATGTTTAGGAGATGGTTTATATAGAGTAGGAACAGTGTGGGAGATAATATACACCGTTGGGGAACCCCGGCATTGATTTTAAATTCCTCCGAGAGATGTCCATCAATATCAACTTGGATGCTTCGACCCCTAAGAAATTGGAAAGCCATAGAAGCAGTGTGGTGGTAGTACGTATGCTGTCAATTTGCTTAACAATCCTTCATGCCAAACCCTATCAAATTTATGTATTTAAATATATCAAGAATTATATTTTAAAATAGTCCTACTAATAAAATCAATGAGGATAGCACGATCAGGGGTTAAATATTAATACTCGATCCATCTAAACAAATTATTGCATTATTCTATGTGAAAAACTAAGCGTGTCCTTTGAGTGTTAAATTGGCTCTTTTCGAAAATACGTACAATACTTAATGCATTTAATTTGCATTTTCAATTGTCCAGAACAACCTATAGGTACACACAATTCCCTCATGTTTATATTCATGTGAATTATTTGATTTCACCTGTGATCATAGGTCAGTAGTTATTTTAAATCACAAAAGAATAATTGGCGGAGCGATCTGCATAAATGAGACTGGCGTTCTTTCATGGTGATTCAAATAAATGAAAATTATTACGGATGTTGGTCCGATACTTCCCACAAAAAATAATGATATTCACTGCAAGTGTTGTCTAGGATGAAACCTGTTGCAGAGAGTTTTTCAAATAGGGGATTTAAAAAATTCAGGGGGGTTGTGAGCTATCGAAATAAAAAGGTTTTGATCTGAAATGCAAAAATATGCCATATTTAATGAGCAGCGGTGTGGCGTGTCATCTTTCCCACGAGATCAGAGTACCAGCTTCTCGATTTTTCTAGTTTTCTTCTCAATAAGAGTCACACATATTTCACAGCATCTATTTTCGGGTTATGGATTTAAAAGTGACTAAACCGGATAAATTGTCAGTTCAAAAAAATATAATCAACGCCTGTGCTACGGCATGGTCATGTTATTATTAAGGTACCTTATAGTAACCTTTGTATCTTCCTTGTTTTGCTGTGTTTTCCAATTTATGTTTTCACATTTTCACCTTATTCTCCTCAGATGTAGAAAGGAATCAATCAAAATACTATAACGCTTTTTCGAATACCTCCAGAACAGTTGGGCTAAAAAGCAAAATCACTCGACCTATGTTGTGATTTTTACTGATAAAAATTCCTCCTGAATCTAAAAATTAACGTGTTTCGGGATTTTCCTGCGACAAAAGCTTCCACCAGTTGCTTAGGGTGCTTCATTTTGAAATTATCGTCCTGTATTACGGGATGTTGCAATTTTAGTACGACACAATTATAAAAAAAGAACCGATCCCTTTTCTATCAATGTAAATTTCCTTTCTGTTTTGTTCTGCAAAAACTTGCAATAACTTCCTATCTAATCCTTGCAAAAACGAGATAATTGATATATTAAAGGAAGAGAAGTTATTAGTAATTAAAACTTAATTAATCCAAGAACGCATCCTAATTATTTTTATTCTGTATTTACCCACGTTTTTATTTAAAAAATAAATAAATCCTGCGATTAAGTATACAGGAAAACATAAATAATTAAGAATCCATAGGAATAAGACGGCTGTGCTTCAAATTAGCTTTACTAGATACCATTTTTAACACTGGTCGAAAGTTGTACCAAATCTAGTAGTATCCGTTCCAAGATAAGTATGTATTCAATACCAAGTGAACAGAGAGATCCATTATCATTCTTATTTTAAGCATATTTAAAAAGAAGTATATTTTATGGAATTTCTTAAATCGTTTTTATGACTATTTTTAAATTTTACTTTCTTTTTACAAGAATTTTCCTATTTATATTTCTAAAATTCAGTATTAAAATCAATTTATATTCCATTCGTTGACATGTAACACGACTTGTTAATTAATTAATTAGTTGGCAGTTAGGAGAAGGCGTACTAATTTTTTAACTAGGAATATATCAATGATTTTTTCACATTGAGATCAGGACAGTAAAATTTAGAAACATACCCTAGATAAGACTATCTCTAAATTTGGCGATATTCAAAAAGGTATTAATTGACACTAAGTTACCAAAATAAACATCAGGATTCCAATTAAACTATTTATTCAAATTTAAGTGTTTTCATAAACACTCCAAAGACAATTAACTAAGTAGAATTTATTTTATCACCCATAAACTAATGAGAAGATTCTCTAAAATATATATTATCTGATTTATCAGAATAAGTCTTAATCTAGGTCTTATAACATTAATATTGTTCAATTCCTCTTTTGAAATAGTTCTAACTAAATGCTGAAATCTGAAAGTTCTTACTAAACGCAGTCAATCACGAAACCTCATACATAGGAACTATTTTACTAAACTAAAATTATTCTAAATTAATCCCATGACAGCGGCAATATCATTAGACCAATGAACAGTTAATATAAATATGCAAGATAAATGAGTTAACATGTGAAGTAAATGTATACAAATATATATTTGAAGTGAGCTTAGTTCGATACCGGTATTAAGGCGAAAAATTGCAGTTATGTGAAATAATTTACTGCCATGAGACTTACAGCCAATTACAGTAAAAATAAATTAATTAACTATAATAACTTTAACAAAATACAGTCTCCATCCGAGACATTAGCAGGTATGACAATGGATAATATAACTACCTCCAAATACGATAAACAATAATAGATAACCTACAGCTGTTTGTCGGTACGCTTAATAAGCAAAAACGATACGCTCATTGAACAAAAATAAGAAGTAACAGTAATAGATGCGATATAAGACAGCAAAGGATCTACAGTCGTTTAAGAGTAAGCTCATTATACAAAAGCTGTCAGCAACGGTAATAGGTACGATATAAGAAAATAGACGACCTAGAGTCGTTTAACGATAAGTTCAGATATAAAATCAATAAAAAGGTATATAGAGCCTACTTGTGTCTTGCAGACGTGGAATTTACCGGCGTTACCTACGAAGCTACCTTCCCACCATGTGGTCGTATCACCTCGACAAAAGACCTCTATTTGGCTAAATGGAACCGGGAACTTTCTAGGTCGGCATAGGAAAGGCAGCTGTCGGACTTGGAAGGTCATTCGTCTCACTAAATGTTTCTAATTAAATTATAAATAATTTTCAATAATATTCAATATAGACACATTAACACGTAACAAACATTTTTCATAGGAACACTACTAGTCATCAAACATCTTTATCAGTATCAGACAATACGGCCGATATTTTCAGAAACTACACTTATTCGCCAATTAATTTAACTACAAAATCAGACGGTAATTAGACCTGATGCTCAAAAATAACAACGAAAACAACAATTGAGTTTGGAATTTAACGGATGGAAAGCTAAGATTGAAGTAATAGTGAAAAATCCCACTGAAAGTGTCATATTTATTGTCCACCCAAATGGAATTGAAGACATCTAGCCAGGACCCTGTTTTTAGCTCATTAATAAATGCACTTATATTGCCATGAGAAAAGTTGCGTCAATATTCCCGACAGGCGCAGGTATGGTGATACTTTTACTTAGTTTAAATGAAGAATTTTACCATTTGTCTCGCCATGAGGAAGATTGCTGAAGACATTATCAAGCTGTGTCGTAGTGGTTCATCCTGCCCTCGTAATACCCGTTATGTGTGACTCAAGAACATAAGTGATAAAAAGCTGATTCACCAGGAAGGCATAATTCCCAGCGTTTTGAAAGTTTATATTAAAATCCCCGCAAACTACCAGGAACCTATTAGGGTTATAGATGAAGTGCAGTAAATCTTCTAAAATTGTCAAAAAAGTATGTAGATTTCCTGATGATGACCTATAAATACAGATAAAACAGAATTCACAGTGTTTTTCAATGGGCAAGACATTTACATTTACAGGATAAAATTTTATATTCTCTATTACAAGTATGGCAGTCCCTCCACCTCGGGACTTACAACGAGATGAAAAAGCAATGGGTATATATTTTAGCAGTGATGAAGACGTAATATCATTACCTTGCAGTGTTCTGACATGCAGAAAATGTTTAGTTTCTCCTTCTCCAGTAACACTTGAAGCTCTGGTGATTTGTTATTTACACTTCGAACATTGAAATGTAGTAAGTGTAACTCATCTTCATCTTTACACCTTACAGTCATTAATTCATGGCTTGGTTGTTGATCCGGTCATTTGCTTTCTGGGGTGTTACCAGCACTTGCCTCTCGGTTAAAAAATTTCTATCCAGGCCAAAGTTAAAGCGCTCAAAGGACACCCAACTGACATTTTTCTACAGTTTTAAGTAATAATTTGAATCAGTATAGTTTAAAAATTACTAAATGTTAAAAAAAGCAAAACTAAAAAAATTCTTAATATTTTATAATTTTTAACCGCCCTATGCCGTGGATTTGCATTTTTTGTACTTAAAAGTGTAGATGTCTGCAAAGGGAATATTAGTCAATTTTCTAATAATAATGCTTTCTTTTGAGAGTTTCAGCCAACTGAATAAAAAAGTCATCTTTTACTTTGAAAAAATCATAGTTCAGACAAAAATGATAGCATCAAAGAATCACTCAAGTGTTCCATATTTTGACTAAAAATCATTTAAATGTAACAAACATAAGAGAAAACAAATGGTTATGAACTTGAAATAAAAACATTGAAACATCCCGCTGTATTCTCCTTAGTAGATGAGATATAAATAACCACACTAATTCAGAAATGTTTCCGTCTGAATTCCTGAAACTTATGCAATTTATATACTGAGTACGATTAAACAAATATCCCTCCTAATGAACATGTTAGACGTACAGCTGCCTAATCGGCAATTGACAGGCATGAAGTTGGCGATTATCCGCTCATGTTTGACGAAAAACTATTCATTAAAGACCGTTGTTCACGCAGAACGAGAACTAAATGTGATAAATGATCCACCGTCTCGGTTTCATTCACTTTTAAGATTGGCTCCCATCATACTGGGTCGTTCAGATCACTTATTCTTTGCAGTCCAGCCCGAAAGTCCTAATTCGGGTAGCTTCCTAAAGCTGGTTTTCGCGAAATAAGTTATTGAACAAAATAGAAAAATAGAAATCTACTTAAATGTAATCAAAATAGTCATGATATGTTAAAATTATTATTGTACTTTGACGCTGATGAATTGTTAAATAAAAATTGACAGCAATTTTAGGACAGCATTGGAAAATTAGAATGGCGTCACTAAAAAACCTAAACGTATAACTTCTGCAAAAGCGTGGAGGAATAATAATGCGGACCACCCTGAAGCACCAACCTCATCCACTTTGAAATCTTAAAAGGTAGTACCCCGCTTGTGAGACTTCTCTGGAAAGCTTGTCAAATATCTTTTTCAGTGATGCCAAAATTAATGAGATTTAGCATCTTAGCACATATATTTGCTAGATTTTTTTCACTTAGGATGCTTAACAAAAAGCTCACATCCTGAACTTTTAACATGTCGTTGGTGAACACTCAGTCATTTCTAGCGAGAGGTAAAAATGGAAAGGTATTAACAAGATTAATTTTTCTAGTAACCATTACTCCTGTAAATAGGGCTCCGTTAGTTGATATTTACCTTTTAACTTCCACTGATATTCTAAATTTTATCACGGGCATTTAATGGTCACCATTTCCTATATGTATGATTCCTATTTAAAAACGTTAATGCTCATACCATTATATTCGATTCATTCTCCTTTACTACCAAATAGACAAGTCGCAATACGAGTAAATAAAGATAGAACAATAATTAACATGGCGAGTCCTATACAGGATAATTCAGCCATCAATAATACCAGCCACTCCTGCCGACCGAACACGGTGCGTCTGTCTACAACACTTATCTCTCGCGTTCTGCCCGTGACGTATATACTTGCTCTTGACGCTCTACAACCACCTATGATGCTTTATTTCATGCCGTGACCAAGATTATGACAATCTCTATAGTCTCTTGCCAAGGCTCAACTAACATTGTGGTGTTATTGTCTCAGCTGTATTATAGTATACTGGTTGAGAGCATATGGAGACTATAAACTAGCTCAAAATTGTTGCTAGTACTTAACTAAAGAGGAAGGAAATAAAAACTGGGTATTTCGTGCAGAGAGGTAATTCCATACTGAAATTTGGATGAATGTGAATGTATAGAAAAAATACTTTCTATTAACCTTAAATATTTAAATGGTTTATTCAAATTTATTAAACTAATCATCAATATAGGAAGAACCAGTCTAAATCCTGAACGTTTCAATGTGTTATAATGGGTTCCACGTTTATTTTATGAGCTCAAATTGGAGTAAAAAATCTCATATTTAAAAAAATTATATATTTGAAAAACTAGTGATTATTTTCGGAAAATCATCATCAATTTCAAATTCGGCACGTTTGAAAAAATAGAGGTAGTTGCAAAAAATAAATATATAAATTTCAATGAAATGTATGGCATACTTAAATGAAGAGGAAATGATTTGTTTTCTCTAATCGATCGGGATTTCCAGATTTTCACTCGGTAAAAATCCTTAAAACAGCAGACGAATTTTTCTTGTTTTCATGGATGTTCAAATTTGAGTAAACACGGCAAAATTATTCATGCATTTTTTGTACAAAAAATCATATTTAGCGAAAGTAAAGTTTTCCTAACCCTCTTCAAAAAATCACAATATTTTCTTATAGATTTTTAGATTTTGAAAATTTTGCAGCAATCTTCACCAAAAATAATTCAAAATAGCAGACTATCGATTAATCGTTATTAAAATTAGCTAAGCATGATAGAAAATTGTAGTTTTCACAGTTCAATAGAAAAAGCACAAGTGTTTAAGTCTGAACAATTTTTAGATTTTGAGAAATTTGCAGGAATCTCCATCAAAAATAATTCAGAATAGCAGATCATTGGCTAATTGTTATTAAAAAAATATTACTAAGCATGATAGGAAGTTATGGTTTTCACTGTTCAATAGAAAAGCACGAGTTTTAAGTCTAAAGAAATTTCAGATTTTGAGAATTTTGCAGGAATCTCCAAAAAAACAATTGAAAATAGCAGATCATCGATTAAACGCTATTTAAAAATTAGCTAAGCATGATAGAAAATAGTGGTCTTCACTGTTCAATATAAAAAGCACAAGTATTTAAGTCTGAACAATTTTCAGATTTTGAGAATTTTGCAGGAATCTCAAAAAAAAAATCAGAATAGTAGACTATCGGTAAATCGTTTTAAAAAAATTAACTGAGCGTGATAGGAAACTGTGGTTTCCACTGTTCGATAGAAGAAGCACGAGTTTTAAATCAAAAGAATTTTCAGAATTTCAGAATTTTGCAGGAATCTCGATCAAAATAATTCAAAATAGCAAACCATCGGTTAATCGTTATTAAAAAATTAACTAAGCATGATAGGAGATTGTGGTTTCCATTGATCGATAGAAAAAGCACCAGTTTTAAGTCTAAAAAAATTTTGGATTTTGAGAAATTTGTAGGAAT
>MU184333.1:108173-122417 GCA_016904865.1 Pissodes strobi | reverse complement strand
TAAAAAAATTTTGGATTTTGAGAAATTTGTAGGAATCTCGACCAAAAATAATTCAAAATAGCAGACCATCGGTTAATCATTTTAAAAACATTAACTGAGCAGGATAGAAGATTGTGGTTTTCACTGTTCGATAGTCTAAAAATATTTCAGATTTTGAGAATTTCGCAGGAACCTCGAAAAAAATAATTCAAAATAGCAGACCATCGGTTAATCGTTATTAAAAAATTTACTAAGCATGACAGGATATTGTGTTTTCTGTTGATCGATAGAAAAAGCACGAGTTTAAAGTCAAAAAAGAATTTGGGTTTTGAGAAATTTGTAGGAATCTACAAAAAATAATTCAACATAATCGGTTTCGGATCGGATCGGTTAATCATTTAAAAAAAATTAACTGAGCATGATAGAAAATAGGGGTATTCACTGTTCAATATAAAAAGCACAAGTATTTAAGTATGAGCAATTTTCAGATTTTGAGAATTTTGCAGGAATCGCCAAAAAAAAATAATTCAGAATAGGAAACCATCGGTTAATCGTATTAAAAAAATTAACTGAGTTGATAGGAAACTGTGGTTTTCACTGTTCGATAGAAAAAGCACGAGTTTTAAATCTAAAGAATTTTCAGAATTTGAGTATTTTGCAGGAATCTCGTTTAAAATAATTCAAAATAGCAGATCATCGGTTAATCGATATTAAAAAATTAACTAAACATGATAGGAAATTGTGGTTTTTAATGTTCAATAGAAAAAGTACGAGTTTTCAGTCTAAAGAAATTTCAGATTTGAAGAATTTTGCAGGAATCTCCAAAAAAAATAGATCAGAATAGCAGACCATCGGTTAATTGTTTTAAAAAAATCAACTGAGCGTGATAGGAAATTGTGGTTTTCACTGTTCGATAGAAAAAGCACGAGTTTTAAGGCTAAAGAAATTTCAGATTTTGAAAATTTTGCAGGAATCACAAAAAATATAAATTCATTATAGCAGACCCTCGGTTAATCGCTTTAAAAAATTTAACTGAGCGTGATAAGAAATTGTGGTTTTCACTGTTCGATAGAAAAAGCACCACTTTTAAGTCTAAAAAAATTTCAGATTTTGAGAATTTTGCAGGAATCTCAAAAAAAAATAATTCAGAATAGCAGACCCTCGGTTAATCGTTTTAAAAAATTTAACTGAGCGTGATAGGAAATTGCGGTTTTCACTTTTCGATAGAAAAAGCACGAGTTTTAAGTCTAAAGAATTTCAGATTTTGAGAATTTTGCAGGAATCTCAAAAAAAAGCTCAGAATAGCAGACCATCGGTTAATCGTTTTAAATAAATCAACTGAGCGTGATAGGTAATTGTGGTTTTCACTGTTCGATAGAAAAAGCACGAGTTTTAAGTCTAGAGAAATTTGAGATTTTAAGAATTTTGCAGGAATCTAAAAAAAAATTATTCAGAATAGCAGACCCTCGGTTAATTGCTTTAGAAAAATTAACTGAGCGTGATATGAAATTGTGGTTTTCTCTGTTCGATAGTCTAAATTTTAGAATTTTGCAGGAACCTCAAAAAAAATAATTCAAAATAGCAGACCATCGATAAACCGTTATTAAAAAATTAGGTAAGCATGACAGAAAATAGTGTTTTTCACTGTTCACTATAAAAAGCACAAGTGTTTAAGTCTGAACAATTTTCAGACTTTGAGAATTTTGCAGGAATCTCCATCAAAAATAATTCAGAATAGCAAACCATCGGCTAATCGTTATTAAAAAAATAGCTAAGCATAATAGGAAATTGTGGTCTTTGCTGTTCAATAGAAAAAGCACCAATTTTAAATCTAAAGAAATTTAAGATAATGAGAATTTTGCAGGAATCTCCAAAAAAATAATTCAAAATAGCAGACCATCGGTTAGTAGATATTAAAAAATTAGCTAAGCATGATAGAAAATAGTAGTTTTCACTGTTCAATAGGAAAAGCACAAGTGTTTAAGTCTGAACAATTTTCAGATTTTGAGAATTGTGTAGGAATCTTCTTCAAAAATAATCCAGAATAGCAGACCATCGGCTAATCGTTATTAAAAAAATTACTAAGCATGGTAGGAAATTGTGGTTTTCAGTGTTCAATAGAAGAAGCACGAGTTTTAAGTCTAAAAAAAATTCAGATTTGGAAAATTTTGTAAGAATCCACCAAAAATAATTCAAAATAGCAGATCATGGGTTAATCGTTATAAAAAAATAACTGAGAATGATAGGAAATCGTGGTTTTTACTGTTCGATAGAAAAAATTGAGTTTTAAGTTTAAAAAACTTTGGATTTTGAGAATTGTGCAGGAATCTCCACCAGAAATAATTCAAAATAGCAGACCATAGGTTTAACTACACATGATAGTAAAGTGTGGTTTCCACTGTTCGACAGAATAGGCATTACTGTATACATTGTAAGATTTCCAAGGTACCAATTATACCATAATTAAAAGGACTCACGACGTTTTTATAGAGGTTCAAATTGAAGTAAAAAAATCGTATTTCGAAAGCTAATTGGTTTTCGGGAAAACCGTCATCATTTTTTAATTCAAGGGCTCAAAAGTATCGACATTAGTTGAAGGCAAAAAATCGTTTTTCAGATTTTGTTGCAGACCATCGCTTAATCGTTGTTAAAAAATGAACTATACATGATAGGAAGGTGAGGTTTTCACTGCTTGATAGAAAAGACGCGATACAATAATTTATAAAAATTTCAATGTGTTATTATAGGTTTCACGTTCTTTATAGATGCTTAAATTTGAGCAAAAAATCTATAAAATACAGTCATATATTTCTATTTCAATAATTGATATCTCGAAATCTAATGAGTTCGCAAGTTTTTGAAGGCTCCAACTTTTCTCTACATTAGCCAACTTTAAATCCAATAACTCCAGTTATCCAGTTACATGGCTCCTATTATTATTTAGTTTAAAAAAATTATAAACGTGTTTTTCCGATGATTATACTGTAAGAGGAGCTAAAGCAGAATGATATTGGCGTCATCTCGCAAAAGACCTAAACAGTTCAAAATATATTTAATTATTTAAGAAAGTTTAAGTTTTATTTAAATTTTTTAATTATTGTATCCACATTTAAGCAGTTATTTTAAGTGCGTTAGGGGGCTCTACAATATCATCATTCTTTTATAATTTAATCGACACTATAATATTTTCTAGTTAACGGGTTATCGGTACTGGTACCACCAAATGTGGTACACTTTGAATACCCAAGCTTTAAAAATAGCACTGTTAGTATATCTTTGTCAATAACAGAAATTTTAGCAGGTTTACTATTAGAACCAAAATAGGTTTTGGAAGGTTGTCCATTTGCATTGCGGCCGACCTGAAGAGAAAGTAGGTACCTGACTATTCTCCTGCATAGTCACCAAAATAAAGTACTTAAACAAAAAATAAATAATTTCTGTTTGACGCTTCAACCAAGCAAACGCACCCAGCTTTATCCTTTAATAAAATGTTATTTAATTAATAATTAAACAGTTTGAAAAGTTCGTTTGGATATGAATGATACACAATGTTACCAAGCCCTCGACAATATTTTCTAAAAAAAAAAAATAGGGAAATCAATTTATATTTAATCCCTCACCCCGTAACCTCGGGGCATTTTTGCAACATTATCCCGTCGTCCAACCCCTTATGTCACCGATAACATACCCTCAGATGTGACATATATTTCTCTTCTTCTTCTTTTTTATTTGGGTTCGTAGCCGGATCAGACACCGCATCCTCTCCATTTCGCATTGTGCGACAAGCCACGTGCGCCATTGCCGGGACACCTAATTTGCAAGTGAATGCATGTCAGCACAAAAGTGAAGTTTTAAATAAAGTGATCAATGCCTTCTTCTTGCAAATCTGGTTTACTTACCGAACATTTCGACTGGCCTGTTTTGAATCGTTTGTCATTCGAGATCAGTTTGGGAGCTTGTCATTTTGGTTTTCGAATCTGCATAATAGAAATGATAGAATAGAATAGAAATACGTTCTATTGCAGTAGGTTCCGCTTTCAATTGTATTATTTAATCATTCATGAGAAATCTCGGATTTATCTTCCCGATTTTGAACAGTTGGGAAATTAGCGAAAAATTACACTGACTCTCTCATCCCAGAGCAAACATCCTCAACCCGCAGTGAAAGCACAGTATCATTAGTGAAACGTGTGTATTTCGCAGTTAAGGGGCAAATCGTTGATATAAATTAAGAATAGAATCCCTGTGGGATCCCCACATTAATCACTCTCTCCACAGACGACACAGCACCCACCCTCACTGATTGGCATCTGTTTTCCAGATATAATCTTAGTATCTGAATGACATTACTATTAAATTTGTAGAACTTTAGCTTGCTCAAATGGATATCATGAGAGACACAATCAAAAGCTTTACTTAGATCAAAAAATTATACAAGGTCATCTTGTAAGTCTTCCAAAGAGTCCATAATACTGCAGAGCAGGTCCAGAATGCCCAAAATGGCACTCTTGTCTTCCCTGAAACCAAACTGGTCATCATAAAATATTCTGTTGCTATCAAAATAGTTTTTAATTTTTGCTGCCATACACTTTTCTAGGGCCTTAGATAATATTGGGAGCAGTAAGATAAGACGACAGTTGGGCACATCCATCGCATTGCCTTTCTTGTAGATAGGTATAACAATTGCTTTTTTTCAAGATGATTAAAACACTGATTAATCAGCTTTTACTGAAAGCCCACAAGCGTCAGTACAATTTTTGTTTTTGAGCATATTCTCAAATTCTATCATCCTGAATATACTGGGGGAACAGCAAAAATCTTCCTTTCTTCAGTATTAATGTTTGAGACGTGATTATCCGAACGACTTTAAATTTTCTTCGCGAAAATGTTTTAGTTGGAAATCTGGATTGAATAGGGAAAAATCATCTGGGTTATTTTGGTTAAAATCAATAAGATGAGATTTGTCTAAAACCATATTGATGTATTCTATTAGCATATTAATATTTTAAACTTCGTTTTTAGTCCATCCATCGTTCGTAACCATTTAAATGGCTAAAAACCCCATAGGGTGCTTCCTCGCTCATTCAGCAGTTTGACCGGTTAGTGCATTTCCAAACAAAAGCAAAGCATAATATTTGTTCAAGTTTTAATTATTCACAAAAATGTACAGTGCAAATATTGGTTCAAGGTTTCCGATTGTTTTACACTTTGGTTCGTTGTTTAATTTATAAAAGAGTGAGACCAGTAAGTTCTGTTAAGCAAACACCATTAAAAATTTTGTGGGACATAAAAATATTTATTACGTCCTCGATATTCTGTACCTACTTTCATGCTATGGGTTATTGGCTGTCGCGATTTAAGTTTTCAAGAGATGGAGTTTAGAAAATGCTTGGCGAATTTCTTGCTCAAACTAACCCAAATTTGCCTGTCAAATTGTCGTATGCTTAGATCTTGTGGTCGTAATACCCTGATAAAAAAATTGAGGCATTAAAATCAAGATGGAATAGAGCTAGAAATGCTTATGCACTGATCTATCTTCTAAGTGTGTTTTAAAGCTATTTCGATTGTTGGAAGTTTGTCCAATTCAACATTAGGCAAACATTTTGCGAACTTTTTAAAATTGTTTCGATATCACGATAATTAGTTCATTAAGCAGTACTCACAAATAATTTTTGAACTCAAATTCCTAGTTACGTGCTAATATTTGAAGGAGGATGTACCATTCTTGACTAAAGCAATTAAATTGAAATTGGTTTAATAAGCAGTACTCACAAATAATTCGGTTCCGAGTGTTTCTTTTTAAAAAAGCCATTATCGACTCTAGGCTACCTATAGGGTTCGAAAACTATTTATAAGTAAAAAAAATACTTGGCCCAACCTGATGATGCGATTATTCCTAATTTGTGCAATTGCTAAGCGATAAACAGTTAATTATTTTCTTGCATTTTTCTTCTCGACCCAGAGTCCTAAATTTAACACTTCGTCCAACGCTTAATATCCACCGCAAGAAATATTTAACCAGCACTTGGCGGTCACTTACCCTGCGGGGGACTTCAAAATGTTGAAGATTCACCTGCTGACTGACTGGGGTACCGAGGAAAGGTTTAGCTGCACCAATGATGTATTTCCGAATAACAGTACCGTGACCCTAGTGCTCAATCACTGGAATCGAAACGTATTTTTCCCAAGATAGTTTTAAAAAAAATGCGTATTATCAGCAACATTAAATTTCTATTGCTAATAATTTTGAAAAGGGCGGATTATTTTCATTTTAACGTTTTCCTTTTCTTGCATTCTTCCTCAATGTAGCCCCCCCACATTTGGATTAGTTTAGGTAAATGTATTTTCAATAAAATAGGTAATAATACAAAGCACAAACCGAAGTTCGGTTTTGCTGGGTAAAATGAATTGGCATATTTTTCACTTAATTGAAAAGAGCAACTTCTTGCTTCTTCTCAAAGGAAGGAAGACAACCCAGCATAAAATCCCAGTCACTATTGAGCGATCTCCTTGCATGACACTAATGAATTTCGAAGATTTCAATGGTCAATTAAGTGTTTTTTTTTTTTAATGTTATCTGGTACAGGAAATGGCCTTACGTAAACTTTTCTGATTTTTTGATATCTTATAGATCTCGACGTCCTGATCAGTTCACATGGGCCGAAAAAAATCAATCTAGTTTTCAAGATATCGAATTTCAGAGTCTCAGAGGAGTTTTTAAAATGTTTTACCTCATTTTACATAGTTGCTTTGCCAGTAGAATCTTAAATTGCAGGCATCTAAAATAATTATTTACATTGCTAGCTATATTGCTTTTTAGTTCTAGAAAGCTGCGGTATTCACTGCTTAATAGGGAAAGCATAGCTTTACAATTTTGAAATAATAAAGCTGAATAAAAGAGGAAGAAAGAAAAGAACAAGAGGAAAAGAAACAAAAAAAAACTATCGCAGTACCAGAAACAAATTTAAATTTTGGTATGAAATTTTTCCTATAGATGTTTCTAATACAAATAGGCAGCAGGTTGTAGAACTTAGGGGCTAGGTAACTAAAAAATCTCAAATTAATACTAGAATTACTATTTGGTATAAGAAGATGTTTATTAAGGTTAATTCTAATTCTATGTGAATGATTAACTATTGCAATGGAGGAAGGTTTGGTATAAATAAGGAGGCATACAGAATAGATGTACAAAGAACTAACATTTGGAATATCCTTAGAATATAAGAGAGCTGTAGGATATCTTTTGTTCATCTTTAAAATAACTCTGAATTCTGAACTACCTTTAATTGATTAAGGGCATTGTCATACAGACCACCCCAGATAGGTATTCCATATCTTATTAAGGATTCCACCAGCGCATTGTAAACCATCAACAAGATTTTTTTGCTTAAACTATGTCTTAATGTGTATAATCTAGGATTAAGTCTCCGAATGTTGTTAGCAAGTCATGTTACGTGTGAGTCCCATTTGAGTTGTATATCAATTGTTATACCCAGATATTTGGTAGATTCCCTCACCGATATACCCTCCCCCCAGCCTCACAGTGACAAAATGTGGTCAATTCACAGATGTGAGTGAAAATGCAATAAAGTTTGTTTTACCGATGTTTAGAGTTAGTTTGAATGTTTGTAACCAGCGTAAAATCTCTGCGAGTCCCTTCTCGGCCAAAGCCCTAACATCATGTCACGAGGACCCCGTGAAGAGGATAACCGTATCATCGGCATACAATATAATGGTGCCGTTTTTTATTTATAGTTCAGTTAGGTTATGAACAGCAAAGGACCCAGGACGGTACCCTGAGGAACACCAATCTGAACTTTAACTGGATCACTCTGGGTTTCACCAATCCTGACTATCTGCATTCTGTCATCCAAGTAACTCGAAAATACACTCAAGGCGACCCCGCGTACCCCATAGGCATTTAGAACATTCAATAGTGTTGAGTGAGGCACCGTATCGAACGCCTTGGCGAGGTCTAGGAAAACGGCTAAACAGTTAGTTCCACTATCCAGGCAGTTTGTCACTTTTTCTTGTAACTTCTGTCATTACAGTGACAAAAAATATAATTTTTCTGGAAAATTTCAAAAATTGATGTGCCAATATGGAATTTTCTTTACCTTCCTTCAAAAAATCGAAAATTTTCAAAATCTATCAAAATGCATTCACTTACTATTTAGATAGCGTAGGTGAAGAAAATATCATTAGAATAGCATAGGGACATAGTACCTATAGATGAGGAGGACCTTCGGAGAGTCAGGCCTTCAACCCCCTCTTAAAAAAAACGAAAAAAAAAATGGCTAATATAAAGATCATCCAAATAAACCTGCATCATGCAAAGGCCGCTTACTCCATGCTATCCAAGAGATTTTCAAAGGAAGATATCGATATTGCGCTAATACAGAAAACCTGGGTGAACAAAGGAGCCATTCGAGGTCTCAGAACTTAAGGGGGGAAAACTACTGTATCACACAGAGACTATTACGCCAGGAGCCTGTGTCCTCTACAATAGCAACCGAATTTAATGTATGCTAATTCCGGAGCTCTGCTCCGGTGCTTTAGTTACAGCTCAAGCAACAGTAATAACTGCAGAAGGCACTAAGTCTTGGATGCTCTGCAGCGCCTACTTCTCCAACGACGATGCGACCAATGGCAGGACCTGCCCTCCTTCTATTTTTTGGGACATTGTGGCCCACTGTTGGAGAAGAAGGTAACCACTAATTATGGGTCAGTACGAACACCAACAATAGAGGTGAGTCCCTTTTCGAATTTCTTCCAGCGGAGGGGATATGCATAGCCAATAAAGGCTCAGAACCTATTTTAGTTAGAGCAACCAGGCGGAAAGTATTAGATATTACCCTATGCAGCGAAGACTGTTACAACTCAATAACTAATTGGCATGTCTCTGACAAACCATCATGTTCAGACCATCGCCAAATTAAATACAATACCTCACTAACTTCGTTATTGACAGTTAGCAAGTTCCGGAACCCCAAGAGAACTAGCTGGGCAAATACCTAGGTGTCACTTTTGACCAAGGTATGACTTGGAGACCGCATCTTAGCAAGGTCACTCAGAAAGCAAGAATTGCACTGAGTAGATGCGGGCGACTTTGCGGGAGAAACTGGGGGCTGAGCCCTGAATTGAACCTCTGGTTGTACGAAATGGTGGTAAAGCCCATGCTAACTTATGGCTCTGTAGCCTGGGGTATCAGGCAACTAGCAGGCGTAAAAAGGCTGGCATGTCTGTGCGTCTCGGGGGCGAGGAGAACAACCCCAACTGCAGCACTGGAAGTCCTGCTAAATCTACCTCCATATCCTCATACAGGAGAACGTAAAAATAGAACAATACCGGCCCAAGCAAGACAACAAGCGCATCATTGAATGGGAAAGGTCCACAAGCTGGAAATTAGAGGACAGCTAGGAGATCAAGTATCTCTTCGAAATGCCATCAGACGGAACAACCCCCTCCTATGGGTTTGATAGATACTTTTCAGTAGCAATTGCAGGCACGGAAGAATGGGAGGCGGGGCCTCCTATAAAAGCGGCCCAAGCAAGGTATACAGACGGCTCTAAGACCAGTAAAGGGGTGGGAGCCGGGGTCCACGGATCAAGGTCAAATATCTCCATAAACATGGACAGTCAAGCCACAGTGTTCCAAGCAGAGGTCGCGGCAATTCAACACTGCGCCATGGATGCAGAGACATTTAATATTAGTCATATACTGCGGCAGTCAGGCCGCCTTAAAAGCAGTTAGTGCACACAAGGTCAGATCGAGACTAGTTAAAGACTGCATAAGTGCCACTGAAGAGGTCGGTCGTAACAACAAGCTCACCATTGCTTTGGTTCCGAGACATGAAGGCCGTCAAGGCAACGAAGAAGCCGATAAACTTGCAAAACGGGGCGCTAGTAAGGTTACGTTGTGACCTGAGTGCTACTGCAGTTCATAACAGGGCTCCCTAAAATTCAAGAGGAGTCGCAAGACGCTAAGAATATTAGTGGGTCAGCTGACTGGGCACTGTAGAATGAACAGACACATGGAAAAGATCGGCCTGGCAGATAATATCCGTTGCAAGTTCTGTCAGGAAGAGGAGGAAACTCCAAAACACGTGTGGTACGAGTGTGAGGCTCTCTACGGGCTCAGCTATGCAAGGCTAGCAGAGACCAAACCAGGACTTGCAAGGTACATGGAGGAGCCGATACTTCAGTTGTGGAGTCTGATTAGGAAGACTGGATGAGGTTCTCTAAGCATGGTTCGGAGTGGTACAATAAACCTGCGTAATTCTGTTACCTTCCTTCAAAAATCGAAATTTTTCAAAATCAATGCAAATTCGCCTACTTACTAATTAGATAGCGTAGATGAAGAAGTTATTATTAGATTTTCTCTACTCGATCCAGATTTCCAGTTATTCACTAAAGTTTGGCGAAAAAAAACGTTCAAAACAGCAGACACTCGGATAAACGTGATTCAAAAATTTTACAAAAAAAAAATAGAAAACTACGGTTTTCATTGCTAAATAGTGTTTAAATTTTAAAATAATACAGCTGCTCGAACATATTTCACTTCTTTTATAGAGGCTCAAATTCGAATGAAAAACTGTAACTATATAAAAAAAAATAATATTTTGAAAATTAGTGGCTTCCCTAAAAAACGGTGTCCATTTTCGAATTCAGCAGGTTATAAAGTACAAGAACATTAGCAAAAAATGCCATTTTTCCCCAAAATTTTGAAAATGTATTTTCTTTACCTTGCTTCAAAAATCGAAAATTTTCAAAATCTATGCAAATTCGTCTACTTAGTGATTAGACAGCGTAGATGAACATATCATTAGTTTTTGTGTTCTCGAACTGGATTTTCAGTTATTTATAAAAGTTGTTCAAAACAGCAAACTCTCGAAAAATCATGATACAAAAATTTACCAAAATTTGCAGGAAGCTGCGGATTCCACTGTTCAATGGAGAAAGAATAGCTCTAAATATCTTTAGATAATAAAGCTTCTCAAACTTATTTCACTTCTTTTATAGAGGCTCAAACTCGATTAAAAAACTGTAAAAAAGACTATAACACAAATTTTTTTAATTTATATTTTGAAAATGAATCATTTTCCTGAAAAACATCGAAAGTTTCCAAAATCTGTGAAAATTGGTTTACCTTCTGATTAAATTGCATAGATGAAGAAAATATTATTAGTTTCCCTCTACTCGATTCGGATTTCCGGTTATTTCCAAAAGTTTTGCAAAAAAAAACGTTCAAAACAACAGACCTTCGGATAAACGTGATTCAAAAATTGACCAAAAATAATAGGAAACTGCGGTTTTCATTGCTCAATAGTGAAAGAATAGTTTTGTAAATTTTTAAATAATAAAGCTACTTCACGTCTTTTTAGAGGCTCAAATTGGAGTGAAAAGCTGTAAAAAATTGTATTTTTTTTTTAAATAAGAATAGTAGCAAAAAATGTAAATTTTCTCTAGTCAATAAATCTTTATATTTGTAAGGTTCCCAGGAATATTCCCAATTTTTTGAAACTTGAGGACGAACAATTATACACTGGCCATTCAGATGAGCGGATATGTCGGTAATTTTGCTGGTAAATTCTTGATGTGGTATTTTAGATTTAACGATACATGGGGGCTAGAAGTACTCAACGGTGGCCGAAGGGTATATTACTAATTCCCATGCCAAAAAAGTTGATACAAAAAAATTTAAAGAAAATTCCAGCGTTTCGTATCGTATGTCAGCAATGTTTATGCAAATGCAAGATCTTTTGACGTGGTAAACGGCGTTATTGGCAATAAGCAGGATACTGATGTTCAGAAAGAAAATACTTGGACACACGGTCTGGATATTCGTTCAACTTCTACACCATCCATTGACCTTGTGGATGCTCAAGTAGTACTTTCAATTCCAATTTAAACAATAATTGATTTCATATTTCTTTATCAACATTATCTCAATCAATAAAACGCATAGTTTGTGATTTTTTAAAAATAATTCTCTTTACCGTCCTCGGCACAAAGTTTTGCTTTTAGAAACCAGGTAAATCGAAGGTTAACTTTCGCATTCATAGAGTGCTACAAACGGATTAATGCTTTTCAAATTTGCAAATATTATTGGCGCTGTGCAGCCAAGTCCATTTCAGTATACCCCCAGGTGAACAATTTTTTATTAATACAACACGCATCCAATCCAAAATTTGGACCCGTATCATTTTTACGGGCGTGAGTCCAAACTCGCTCCCGGAGGTGATTTCGGATTTGACGCAGGTATATTTAAAATTTCAACTTGTCTGAGTCTGAAAGGTCTTTTGCAAATCCTTCGATCATATAGCTTTCCTTCGCGGCCATTCTTTTAAAGAGATATCAATCTGAAATGCTACCATTTCTGGGCATTTCAACATCAATGTCTCCCAAGCGATATGCTTGGTTCTCGATCAGTTGTTTTTGTTGCGAAATTGAGAGACGATCACATACGGCCGTCTTTTATTACTCATTAAAAAAATAACGATATTTCAAATCGCAGGCGTTCCTCCGGCCTCATCAGTTTGCAGTACCTTAGGAAATTGGGATGCATCGGTGAAGGAAAATAGAAGAACTACCAAACATGTTACACATGAGCCCAACAAAGCAATATCGATTGTTACTTTTGGTAGCAAAGATGCGGGTTGGTCGGTTGGTGTTAACCCAACATTGCCAGAGCACAAAATAACGAGACAAAAGTTCAGCTTGGCCGTATGCTTGCAGCAATCATTATTACTGTGCATGCTCCTGATCAAGCTATAATCAAACTTCTAAATATATAATTTTTCAAAATGCCTTACTAGGTCGAAAGCCTATGTGCAGTGCAGGTCGCCGTGAAGAAATTTATTAGTAGATATAGTAGCTGCTCTTAAACAGCTGTTCTAACCGGCTCTTGGTGATGAAGTTCTACCTAAACAGTTGAGAGGAGAATTGATTTTGATAGATGTGCAATTTCTATTAATAAAGCTGTACTTCATGACAATACTTCTTCTTTGGCTATCCATTTAATAATTATTGTTCTTAGGTGATGTGTACAAAAACTTTAAATCAAAAGTGGTACTAAATTATGACAATTGTTTTCTACATTTCAAATGCATTTTACGTGAGGGTACTGTGCGACTCTCGGCGGCAAAAACACAACATCTGATGTCATTAGTTGCAGTTGTGATAGCATGCAATCCCGCAAGAAGCACTAAATCTTCGCCTATGCTATATCGTTTTTTCTTTTCCTCATGCCCGACTGTTTATTTCATAAAAGACAATAAACATAAAAAAACTCGTTGCATAAGTTCTGTTATAAAGTGACTGTGTATGTTCGTGGTATGAATGGTATTCGACTATGCTTGTCTTAGATGGGCAATCATTTAGTTGAGAGCAAGATTTCTCAAAGCTTTATAATGGAGAATCTCGTAAAGCTCTCCCCTCATAAGGTGCTCGATATATTGGAGCTTTCGTTCTTTGATGGTTGTCAGCAGCTCTTTATTCTCCTCAGTACTTCCTCGTTGGATATACGCAGTATACGACGATACAGATACATCTCAAAGGCGTCAATGCGGCTCTCCATTGATTGGCTGAATGTTCAGCTCTCGGAGCCATAGAGTAGCATTGGGAAGGTATAACAACGCAATATACGTATGCGAAGCTGTAGGTTTAGGTATCTACTAGTAGAGAGGGTCTTCATGGAGATGAATATCCTTCTTCTATCCTTGATCTGATTTCCATTTTACGGTTCCTGTCCTCGTTGACGAGGGCTCCAAGATATTTAACGGACGGCACTTGTTCCATGACCTGGTTGTTAATTTGAAGGACCGTCCGTCTTGGTGTCTTGGAGAACACAACCACCTTGGTCCTGGCAACGTTCATGTCTGGGGCATACTGTGTACGATGTTCAACGATAAGGTCCATCATGTTCGGGAGATGCGAGAGGCTGGCCGGCGAGCACGACCGTATCGTCAGCGAATCGTATATTATTAATAAGGGTGCCATTGACCTTAATGCTCTCTTTCACATCCTCCAGTGCCTCTCGGAACACTGCCTGCGAGTATATATTGAAGAGGAGAGGGGGCAGGACACACCTCTGTCTAACACTCTTCCTGATTTCTGTTTCTTCGGATGTTATACCCTCTACCCTAATATCTGCGGTTTGATACAGCTGCATGATGATGTTCAGATCTCCTGCATCGCCTCCGGTGAATTTTAGAATCTCAATGAGCTTCTGGTGCGAGACACAGTCGAAAGATTTTCGGTAGTC
>MU184333.1:71032-98173 GCA_016904865.1 Pissodes strobi | reverse complement strand
GAGAGGCGGTGCTCTGTACAAAATTGCACCAGACGATCACCTCTGGTATTGCGTGCTCCCAGACCATGATCTCCGCAGACCTTGCCATCAGCACCTTTCCCGATTTTGGCGTTAAAGTCACCCAAGAACAATTGTCATCTCCCCTTGTTTTGTTGTTTTCATGCCTTCTTCTAAAGCAGGGTAGAATTTCTTAACCACCTCATAAGGTTTGTCCCCTGTTGGAGCATACGCTTGAATTACGCTCATAATTCTATGAGTAGTGAGTAGCTTCAGAAGCATCACTAGATCTCCGAGTGGGTTAAAGCAATTACAAATTTTTATAATTCAGAGGAGATGAGTATAGCTACGCCATACTATTGTTCGGTATCGTCGCCACCAGGACGCCATTTTAGTCCTGTGAGTCCTAGTACCTGGCCATCGCACCTCGCTTAGCTCCAAGATCTTGATCCTTAGACTATGCATTTCTGCATCTATATTGGTGAGTTTTCCTGCCATATATAGGCTACGTACATTTCACGTTTACCAGGATGTGGTGCTTGGAGCCAACAAGTGAGAGCTGGACAGCCTGTGGAGACCAGTGCATTGAAACCACCCTCGCAGATGTCTAGCTGTGGCCGTTTTGCAGCAAAGGTGCTACTCCTACAGCGTCCCTCATATACCCCATGTGACCTGACACCACTGATTACTTACTGGACTTTAAGCTTTCAAGCTACAATCTTAAAGAAAATACGCCTAAATTAGCATCTATTGCTGAACGTGTAATCCAAACTATAAAGGAGAAACTATTTAGATTTTTCCTATGAAATGGACACCATAAGTGGATAAACTTGTTAGAACAAGTTGCAAACGCATATAATGATTCAAAACATAGAACAAGCCAGGTTAAAGCAAACGAATGAGAAACAGCTATTAGGTTCTGTATTTGGACATACTAAAGTTGTTGAAAACTCTATAACATTCAATGGTCGAATATTCTCGCCTACTAGGATTCTTAATATAAGCAATAGCAAAAAGTCAAAAGAGTAGGATGATGCTCTCCTCTTAACACTGCCAGTATGTTGCAGTGACTCAGCCATGTTTTTTTCTGTTTAGAAATTACGACCATAATTAACTTACAATAAATAATAAATTAACTATTAAGCATTATGCCAGATACTTCATTAAAGTACTATATTTCATCAAGAAAACAAATAATTTGTGGTACATTTCGTTACTTTGTTAAACTTGGGATTAACACAATTTTAATTATCTAAAATTGTAATGTTGTTATGCGTATTCAAAATAGTCAATTTGTATTCATATTTTTCATTACGTCGATTTTAGTTTGTTGAATCCCGTTTATAAATATAAATTTGATCTCAGATCGAACTCCCAATCACAGAACGGAGTCAACATTCAGTGATATTGTTTCATTTTATTTTAATTTCAGTCCATTTTCTGAAAAAATACCATGTTTTGAACATTAGCAACTCCTTTTCATCGCTGCCCATTACCAGTTGTCGCAAGTGACCGTCCTCTTGGTCATTTTAAGTAATAGATCCTCCAGTGAGCTTCTATCAGTAACTTCCCTTTATCGCCTCCCATGTGCTTTCTGTTATATTAATTACTTTTCTTCTTTTATCTACAGATTCAGACGATCCATTTCTTATTCCTTAATGTTATACCAATCAATATCCTTCCGGTATCAGGCATAGTTGCTCAGAGTGCATTTATCCACTTCCCTTATTGTACCCCATTTTCATGTAAGATTTCAAGAGTAGCCATGTCAAATCTAAGCAATATATTGCATTCGAGAAAATCGTGAACTCTTAATCTTTTTTTTTTTAATTAATAATTTCTACTTTGTTTTCTTTTGGTCTATCTCTAGTTGTTATTTTTTAGGTTTCGTAAACTTTCCAACATTTCACTGATGTTTTTTGCTATTGCATCTATTTACAATTTGTAGTTCGCTCTTTGAATAGTATCACCCAGCGCACATTATTCGAATTATTTGAGTATATTTACAGTTCCACTATCCTAGATTTTATTAACAGATATATATATATTCCAGCCTTTTAAGCTCATTTTGGTCCTACATTATTAGATTCTACAAACTGATCTTCCAGTATTTTCAAATATTTGCTATTATACTTATGTCGTCAGCAAATATTTTAGTCAGTTGATCTAATAGCTTCTTCAAGCTATATAAAACTTCATCTCCTTCCTTTTGATTTGTTGTGCTATTAAGAATGTGTCGTCAACATACATCTGTACTTTATAGTCGGATATTTAGATGATTTGAGTTTGGAACCAACAGACATATTCACCATTAACGCGGGAGTGCCTCAGGGCGCAATACTTTCACCAACTCTATTTCTCATCTATATCAATGATCTGCTGACCGAAACGAATAATCCTGTTTGCAGTTTTGCAGATGACAGTACCCTTGTCTCCCAATTATTTAGATCAGATAAACCTTTACCAGCGACTGAGACTTATCATCGCAGACAGGAGCAGATTACTGCAATTAATCAAGACCTGAAGAAAGTTCAAACTTGGGGCGACAGAAATTTGGTCCAGTTCAATGCAATAAAGACACAAGCAGCAACGTTTACCAAGAGGGCCAATACGGCGGGCCCTGACATCATTGTGGCAGGATTAACCATTCCTTCATCCTCGTCAATCGAACTACATGGTGTCTCGGTCAACAGCAATATGTCCTGGCATGCCCACGTTGCTAATATCGCAAAATCAGCCTCCCAGACGCTTGGTGCGCTAATTCGCAACAAAAAACTGTATACATCGCAGCAGTTGCTCTTGCTCTACAAAGCGCAAATAAGACCATGCATAGAATATTGCTCACACATCTGGGGTGCCGCGCCAAAGCACACCCTAAAGCCGCTGGATATCTGGAACACCGCAGACATGTGGTCGAAATGCCCCTGTTTTACAGATACTTTCACGTCGGATGTTCCCAGGATTTGGCCTGCCCCATCCCGCTCCTGGCAACGCCATTCAGACAGTCACGACATATGGCGAGAGCGTACCAGTTCGTCGTACAACTGAAAACACCTAAAACACCGCTTTACAAGAACTCCTTTGTCTGGCGCACTGCAACACTGTGGAACTCACTCCCAGGGCATCTGTTCCCCCTAATTACAACCTACAACTATTCAAGAACCGTGTCAATCAACATCTTCGCACACACACCGCTCGTCGAGCGCCCTAGGATCTCCCTTTAGTGTGTATGCCACTGTCATAAAAAAAAACATGCATGAATATCGGGAAGCCTTGGTGCTCGCGGTCAAGATCATGGTAGCAGTCTATAGATGTATAGTTTTCAATGGAACCGTGCATGCTGATTATTCACCTTATCCACCACCATGCCGGAATAAATGGTAGTAAAAAGGAAATCGTGCGGTAACATACATATTCAGACGGCGTGGTTGTGGCTGATGCTTTACTCAGTCAAACCTCACCATTTTCTAGAGTAAAGATTAAGCTGCTAATTTGATAGCAATTATTGATTTGTACTTAGAAACCTGATATCCATGTCCCCTTGATAATTTTTAAATTTTCGAATTTGTCGAAGTACTGCATGAAGCACTGAAGTTTGATGCATCTCCTTTCCATCAACTAATACCGCGACAACATTTAACAAGTTCGATATCCTTGGTATGTATTTGCCTTAATATTGAATAAATGAATTTAAACCAGGGCGGGAGATCCCTTGTACATAGGGCATTATTCTGGGCCCATTCTGCGCCACTAACGTCCCAATTCCACACGGTGGCCCAGCGTTCCTAGTAAAAACGCACAGCTTCTTCGGCTGCATCTCTCTTAGGTCCTTCAGATTCAGCATGCAGCTTCCGAAGAACACCTCTCTTTCCTAGCCAACGCTAGACAGTCGGCAAGAACACCAGTGGACGATCCCTCGTTTTCCAAGCACCATCTGCATTCCGGATATTCTACGATCCGCAGCAAGTGCAAATGCATGTTGAAGTATGAGTACTCTGCCAGGAGCCCTGCCATCAACTTCATGTCTCCTCTTCAGAGCCAGAGAGACCCTTATTCTACAAGACGCGGGATTAGCCACGAGTAGCCCAACCTGCCACATGCCTGTAGTAGTCCGCCATAGATCCTCCACCCGCAAATTCAGTGACTAACCTATTACAGGCTCATGCATCATTGGACAGATTGCGGAACCTTGTTATGCCAGGCAATCGGCCACCTCAATCTACAGGACATTCGAGTGCCCGGAAACCAAACAGGACCGACCCTATTAAGCCTCCAAGACGTCCCTACATGCAAACATGAATGCCGAATCAACTCTGTCGACACAGCAGCTCTGCTGTCCGAGAAAATGTAGGTATGCTTCCCTCTGAGTCTGAAGGCTCTTAATATTTATTTATTTATTTATTGGTGCTACAAAGTATAACACTTATACACAAGTCAGTTCAATACGTAATCAAGAAAGTAAAATTCAATTTAAAAAACTTACTACTGAGAGCTAAGACATAATAAAAAAGATTAAAAAGTGACAATGCAGTCACCACACACAAATCAACATAAAAAACTCACGTAATCAAAACTGGACCGAGGATAGTCCTCGAATGAAAAGAAAGCATTTTTAATCAAAAAATATTTGAATTAAAGCGTACATGAATTAAGCCGCAGATTTTTGACGCAGACAGGCAAGGCATTAAAGAATTTGATTCCATAGTAGGACACACCATTTCGAGACCTAGAAAGCTTCAGATACGGTGTCACCAAGAAGTTCTTACTTCGGGTGTAGTGTTGATGAGTATCAGCATGAGTTATAAACTTGGAAAGGGTTTCCTTGACAAATACTAGGCATACCAGAATATATGCACATGCCAGGGCAGGCACCTTCAGTTGTTTGAAGTGTAGTCTACAGGACTCTCTATAACCCAAATGAGCTATCACTCTTATACACTTGCGTTGCAACGTAAATATCTAGGAATATGCGCAGAGTGACACCAATTAATTAGGCAGTAAGTCTTTATAGAGTGAAAGTACCCAAAGTAAGCAGCCCTGAGTGCGCAAGTCGACACTGAGCCAGACAAACTACAGATAATGAATACGCATTTATGACAATTTGGAGGACAAATCCTCAATGTGAGATTGCCAAGTCAATCCTCCACCCAGAGTGATGCCAAGAAAATTTGCTGTTGCATCCAGGTATAGTTGACAGAAGTTAAGGTCTCTTAGGGAGAATATTATATGTTGAGTTTTGGTCTCATTTAAGCATAGTCGATTTGATAGCGCCCATTCCCTCAGATTAGTAACAGGTTGTTATAACTGCTTTTGAAGATGCATCTCGACTTGGAACACGATTGCTCAAGAGCGAAAGCAAGTCTCGACCCTGCATTTTCTTCATACAGTCGCATTCCAGTCCCACTGTCCATTTTGAAGCCATTCGTGGTCCAGACGATACAATTAACTGGACGTGGATTGCGATCCGGTCCCAACCACGCGACCATATCGGATATGTCAAATCTGAGGAGTTTACTGATCTGAAGATTGGCATGATGTTGCTCGCCCTCATTAGGAGTTACGGACGTTAATCAGCCGCCCTCCTCCAGGCTTTGATGTATATATTAATATTAACGAAGAACTAAGGAAGATGAACCAACATTTTCTGGAGTTCATGGGAATCAAACAGGACTAACCCTAAATTAGTATTGTTTAATTACCACTAACTGTAGAAAAACCAGGATATTCGAAAAATTCTTAAAAGTCATGTATTTTTCCACATTTCCTCCGAAATGCATTAAATTTCTTTAATCAACAAATTGCCCTATGAGTCAATAAAGTAGTTAATATTTAATAAGGAGTAAGTAGGCATAAGTCGGACTCTTCAATATGGCCTGATGGTCTCTAGCCATTTTCCAACGATATTCAATCCCCCTTCACTGACCAGGTTGTAGTGGTTTCCCTGCCAAAGCATAGGTGCCTAATTCTTCCAACTTCACTTAATTGTTTACGTATTTCATAATTTGCTATATTGGTATCCTCTCTATGCATGTGGGGTTTAAATTGGCGGTGTCCGTGGTACAAACCTACTAACTCTAAAATTTGTCTATTTTTCATATATTGTATTCGTTGGTTCTGAGTATATGCTAGGGCAGCCTTCAAGTAATTCAGTTCTGGTGATAGCCAGTGCTTTCTCGTCTGCTCTTCTTATCATTCATCATCAGCCTCTATCCATTCACTACTAAATACAATTCAGAGTCGTACTCTGTTATCCAAATTGGGACAAAAATGTAATTACCGCGTCTGTAGACATTCATCTGATTTTCTCTTCATCTAGATTTCCATTGCAGTATCCTAGATAGCTGTTTTATTGCTTTTTCAGTCTTGCCTCCCATTTAACGATGTCTGTGATCTTTTTTCGTCTACTTATCACTTCATCTCGTATTCTACTTCGTAAGCCTATCCCCAACATAGCACAGCCCAGATTGTGAATCTATGATTGACCATGTGATTTGATCGGTAAGTTATTCCAATCTGGAGAAGACCTCTTTGAAGTTCCATTCCATTGAGGAGTTAAATCGGTTAGATTCAAGTGTCTTAATATCTGTTTGAGTATCAGATAATATTTCAGTTTCTTGCTTATAACATATCAGCATAAATGCTCAAATAGATCGAAACATCAGCCTTAGGTGGTTCTGGAACCCTTGCAGCCATCCACTTTCAGGAAGGCAGATTTATTTGGAACTAGTTCATCTCGTTCAGGGATGCATTCAGTACTCCTGTTTGTTTTATAATAATCAATTTAAGTATTTAATTTATTTTATTATGGTCGTTATAGTTCCTGAAAAATTATCCGAACTATTCTTCGACAATATTACACCGTCGGATATTTAGTACCATCGTCCTAATTGTCGATCCAAACACATCCTGTTTACCGAAACTATTTCTTCGATTTACTGACAAATTTTTCGACAGTCACTCACTGTTTTTCGTTCTCTTTTTCTAATAAATTTTCAGGTGTAAGAGTATCTTCACCTGTTTTTATTGCCCATCTAACTGACGGGTTTGTTTGCGTATCGCATTTGATATCTCCTTACACCTGTTGCTCGCTGGCTTTTTTACGTTCACATTCGGATTAGGTTCCCGCTAGAAAAGACAGTTTTGGGTACGCATGAAAAAAGAATTGATTTATGATAGAAAATCCATTTGCTTAGCAGGTGACGCGGTGCTTGTTTATAACTGTTTTTGTGTGGTGGTTCAATCAATAATTTTCGTTACTTTGTTGGATAGACTAAAATGAATGACAACTACAGTGTCATGTTGTAATTAAGTGTTATAGGTGTATTATTGAAAAAGAGTTTATAAATATGAGGAAGAGATGAATATGTTTTTGCTTGTATCGGCCACATAGAGAAGGGTGATATTTGGGATGCAGATATACTTGACATGGCTTCGATTTAAAGAAGCAACATTTTAATCCCGTTAATATTTCATCATTCTGTGACAGATGGTTAGGAATGCAAATAGTTCCCTTTGATCTACAATCATATTCTATTCATCAATTTGAGGATGCAGTGCTCTATTGAATGGACTGTTAACCATTATTGGCTCCATTACTAAGTAAAATATCAGCTAAATGCTCAATAATTCTTTTATAGAAAACTGAGAAGGAAAAATGGAATTAGACCTTAGAAATGATTAAATGATTAAATGATTAAATCTTTAATATGCTTAAGGACGCAGCAACTTACCAAAATCGAATGAAACTTCACATAATGTTTGATGATCTTAATAGAGGCAACCTTGGAGAAATCATAGAAAAAATTGATGATGACTGAAAATTTGTTTTTGTTTATTATAAAATTTAATAAATTAAAGCTTCACCATCAATATTTCGTGTTAAAGCTAGAAAAGAGAAATATTAGCAAATTCCTCTTTAATAATGCTAATAAGCAGCCTTGCCAGGGCCTTGACCTTTCCCCGCCGCGTCCTAGTAAACCCCGACTGGTCAGCTGAAGATGCTAATAGGTTAAATGAAATTTATTCGACTGGGTCATTATTTAAATTCTCTTCTTGGACGCGTCGCTGTGTTTTATGCCTTGTAACTAATATACATGCTGCTCCGAAGGCGGAGGCAATCCGCACCAATTCTCGAAATCAGCTTTGAAAATGTCATGACTTGATGCTATGAAATTTATTCAATGTGTTGTGGACTATCTACGTTGGAAGAGAATGGCATTTACGCTCCCAAAGCTCACAAAATTTTAAATTTCTAACACCAAAAATTAAGGACCTATCTAAGCTTTTCTATATCCCCTACTATGCCACGCCCCTTCAAAACCCAAATAAAATAAAACAATACACATGTTTTCTTAGAAGAATCATTGATTCCCTTGATTCCATAGATTGTACGCAGCTGACTCCAACGTCGAAAGAGGACGGACGCTTTTAGTGATGATGCTTGAAACCCAAACTAGTGATGCAGTTCAAGCAAAAATTCACAGCAAGCTTTGTTTAGCTGTGTTCTGAACAGAGGCAACGATTCACTGGCTTCGATGGACCGTGCGCTGTTGTCAAGCCATAGTTATGATAATTTCACTAAACGTACACTGGATGCATGATTCTCTCAGCTCAGCAAAAAATTTGTAATTTTACTCGTCGAAATTATCTTTATCCTCATCTTCAGCTCTCTTATTTTGACTTATACCTACTAGCTGCAAAGTGTTCCGGTACACCATAGGTACCATCACTCACGAGCCCCATAGTTGAAATAAGAAGATTCATCATTAGATTTATTTTCTATGCTTCCTCTGCTTCATCGCTTGATTTTGACCGCACTGAACTTGGTGGCAAAATTCTTCAAATTCCAGCTTTATGCCCTATTCCCATGTTTGCACCTGGTATTCCTAAAATAAGCATAGATTCGCTTGCTTCCATGAACCGCACGTCCTCAATTCCATTATGTGGAGAAGTTTGACACTTTTAGCAACTATAGGAATACACATAAACTAATAAAAATATCAAATGCAGGCTGCTTTAGAAACTGAATTAAAGAACTGAGCATTGATTCAATTGCTTTTGTGGAACGTACCCCCCGATTTTCATCGTAAGGAGAGCACTAGGGTTTTTAGTCAAAGTAGGGAAGAATGATAGTCTTTTACCTGTATTTTTAAGGGAAGCATTAATTATTTTGCTTCCACGGAACAACTCCAACGTTAAGAGGAGACCAACTTTGACGCCTTTGGTCATTGTGCCTCAACTTTTTAACACTGGATATGATGAAGACAATGCACAAAGCAAAGAGACTATTCTTCCGCCGCTGAAGGGCAAGCATATGAAGAAAAAAGTAAGGGTTGGTAAAGAAACACTCGTATTCTCATGGCTGACAAAAAAATCCTTCTAAATATTGGCTGCTATTGCAGATCCCTTGAATTAGTTTTCCTTAAATAAACTATAACGCTTAATTTTGGTATTTATGTTCTATACGAAGAAAAGCCTTTTCATTGATATGGTAATAGCTAACCACTCCTCATTCATTTGTATGGCTTTTCTCTTGATAGTTTTCCAGAGGTTTGTTCACATCTTTTTTCTCGATGTATCTATTTGCCGGTATATTTCCCAAAATCACTTATTTACGAAACCGAATAATTCGCAAATAAATCGAAATCTTGTATGAGGACTAAATGTTGAATAGGAAAATTTATTTCAGACAGGCAACGCTAGTCCAGACTACAGAGTCCTATAATCCATTTGAACCCTTAAGAAAACCGGAAGAGCAAATTGAACAAGACAAAGTGTATCCATTGACCTTCTATGGAGGAAAAAAGCATTAGCTTGGGTTAATTTGGGTTAGTGAATACACCCGAAGCTAGTAACCAGTGGATAAATACACCCCGGAAACTAACAAAAAATATACAGCCTAAATATAAATCAGCTGTATTTAAAAATCAGAGACACCTCAAGGATCATCCTGATACTCCTTCCACTGATTCTTAATGCCCAGTACAAGATAGAAGAGATAACCAACCCACTATTACCTATCTACCAAGGGACTGGCTATATAGTAAATAGCTATCATCACGTTTATTACCACGTAAACCTAACAAATATACAAGAGTGTATGAAAGCGACAGAAAAAACTATTCTACAAGCCGCAGAAACTTTAAATAATTCGAATACACCCTTAAACCACCTACTTATTACAAGAACACACGATCTTATTAATCAAGCAAAGTCAATTAAATCATTCGTAAATCATTATACAACCCCAGCGAAAAGAACTAAAAGAGGATTATTTAATTTCATAGGGAAAGCCCATAAATATCTCTATGGAACCCTTGACGCTGATGATGGAGAATGATATGATAACTATATCAAAACACTCCAAGAAAATCAATAAACTCCATCAGGATATTTGCTGATACACAACAATTGTTAAACACGAATGACTCAATCCACATATACGACAACGTACTTTATTGCATTACTCGACAACCTAGCAAATAATGTTCGCGTAATAAGCGATATTAACATTGCGGAAATAAACATAATGCATCACAGTATTTTGAATCTTTAATCTTCTTCCATTGTTACATTATCAGTCTTCAAATTCCTACCACAACCCGAAGCCCATATCAAAAATACAACTTCCAACCCGTCACCGCCAACCATGAGGCTTTGCAGCCCAATTAACTAAAAGATTTGGTCAGTACCGCTATCCACTCGAAATTTCTGAAAAGGCGTCATTAAATGGCAGAGAAAGAGATCATGGAGCAGTGGCTTCATTTCAAAATGTGCCTGAGAATCTAAGAAAAAAACGTTTGTTTGCTTAAGTTGAAATAGAACTTAAAATCATTTTTCTAATCCTAGTAAATATTAGTTCTCTAAATTCATTTCCTCCTTCTAGGCTGTAGAAGAGTTATTGGTCTATAAAACGCCAAAAACATGAACTCTTTTGTGTGTGAGGATGCCTTCAATAAGGCTAAGTTCACACCATGCTCGTATGCTTCTATCGAATAGCCAGTCAGCCAGTATGCTGGAAGCTCAATGAAATACTTAGTTTCTGTGAAGGCACCGTTCACATACAGATACAAAAGAAGTTCTGCAAGAATTAAATGCAGCACTGATCCCTATTTCTAAGTATCCCAAAGGAGCAGGAACTATTTTTTGAAGATTTCGAAAAGGAACAGGACATTTCTGAAAGCGAAAAGAAAAGAGATATACATTATAAACCTTATGAACCTCTGATTAAGAGAGCTATTCCGAATCTCGGAGTTCTGAGCTCTTGAAGCAACTTGGTGCATTCAAGAAGGTAGGTCATGAAGGTATCCAAAAATCCTAAAACTGGTGCTAATTTCAAGCAGTGCTCTTATAGATCGGCTCCCAAGAAACTAACACCCGTTTTTTCCAGGCTTTTTTCTCTGTCTTACCGAAAAGGGATTTATCCATCTTCTTGGAAAGTCGCTCGAGTGCAACCTGTACCAAAGAAAGGCAAGAAAACCACGCCCTCAACCCCAATTGCCCCGCATCCAATAATCTCCAAAGTCATGGACCGTGTAGTCAATCAGCAACTACTCAAGTACCTCGAGAACAACAGAATAATCAGCGATAATCAATACGGCTTTCACAAAGAGAGATCGACAGGAGATATATTGGCCAATATCACTCATATATGGAGAAGGGCAATTGAGAACTACGGAGAGTTTCGAGCAAATGTGTTGGATATTTCGAAGGCATTCGACAGACTTGGCATGCCGGATAGCTCAACAAACTACCGTCTTTCGGACTGCCAGCCTCTCTCTGCAGCCGGCTTGCCAGTTTCCTTAAGAACCGATCTCTGCGCGTTGCAGTTGATGGACACATCTCAGACACATTCACCATTAACACGGGCGTGCCTCAGGGTGCAATACTTTCACCAACTCTGTTTCTCATCTATATTAATGACCCGCTAACCGAAATAAATAATCCTGTTTACAGTTTTGCAGTACCCTTGACTCCCAATTTAGATCAGAAAACCCTTTACCAGCGACTGAGACTTATCACCGCAGACAGGAGCAGATTACAGCAATTGACCAAGACCTGGAGGAAGTTCAAAATTGAGGCGACAGAAATTTGGTACAGTTCAATGCAGCAATGACCCAAGCAGCCACGTTTACCAAGATGGCCAATACGGCGGACCCTGACATTATTATGGCAGGATCGACCATTTCTTCATTCTCATCAATCGGACAACTGGTTGTCCTGGCATGACCACGTTACTAACATCGCAAAATCAGCCTCCTAGAAGCTTGGTACGTAATTTCGCAACCAAAAACTGTACGCACCGCAGCAGTTGCTCTTGCTCTACAAAGCGCAAATAAGATCGTGCTTAGAAAATTGCTCAGACATCTGGGGTGCCGCAACAAAGCACACCCTAATGCTGCTGGATTCGATTCAGAAGAGAGCTGTGCGTCTCGTCGGCGACCCGGAGTTGACACAGAATTTGGATAGTGTGGAACACCGCAGACATGTGGCCGAGAAGTCCCTGTTTTACAGATACTCTCACGGCAGATGTTCCCAGGATTTGGCCCGCCTCATCCCACTCCTGACAACGCCTGTCAGACACTCACGACAGACGTCAAGAGCGCACCAGTTCCTCGTACAACTGGAAACACCTAGAAGATCGCTTTACAAGAACTCCTTTGTCTGGCGCACTGCATCACTGTGGAATTCACTCCCAGGACATCTGTTTCCCTCTAATTATAACCTACAACTATTCAAGAACCGTGTCAATCAACATCTTCGCACGCCATAGGATCTCCCTTTAGTATATGTGCCACTGCTATAAAAAAAATGTAACAGAAAAGAAATACGACAGTGAAGACGAACTCGAAGAATATAAGTAACGAAACAACTCTCAGAAAAACCTCAGAAAGGCTCTTCATCCTTCAAGTTTCCCAGAGTGCTGTTGCACCAGCTAAGTTCTCATCTGCTACAAAAAATAAAATTTTAAGGGATCCAATTCCTGAGCTTTCTGCTGCAGGTAACCATTGGCGAAACCTCAGAAGAAGACCTGAAAGCGACGAAGAATCAGGTAAAGCAGAGGAAGAAAAGAAAATGAATCTAATAATAAACCTTCTTGTTTTAGCTATGAGGAACTTAAGAAAGACAAGAAGCTCGTGGGTGATGATCCCTATGTCGTACCTGAATACTTTGCAGCTAGTATAAGTCTAAAAAGGACAGCTGTAGACGAGAATGAAGATAATTTCGACGTACCATTACAAATTGTTCCCTGAGCTCAGAGAAAGATGCTTGTTTTTATGGACCGCACGTGGTCAATTCCATGTTCCCAAGAATACAGACTTTTGAAGTGGTAAGAACAAATCACACATCGATTAATAATCTTCTTTTGTTATACGGAAATATTTTAGAACAGAAAAACGCTGACGACTTTAGTCAATATAAGGAAGCATGCTTCTATAGACCGTACTTTGCCGATTCCATGTTCACCAGAAGTCCGATAATTTTGTAACGGTATGGACACATTCATTTTATTACTTTTAAAGCAGAAGCAAAATAGAGCCTCTATTTTTACGGTAAGCATTGATTATCTTGCTTTCACGGTCTGCAAGCCTCAGGGAAGAATCAATGCTTTTTATCATGGTATGAATTTGATGGCAACAAAGTCCGAATATGGCAATTGAGCGAATCTTTAAACAACTAGAGTTCTAATAATTGTTGAAGAATAAAAAATAAAAATGCAAGAAAAAAATTACAAGGAATTAAAGTCTAAACACAAAATTTTGCCAAAATATTTAACATATCCCACGCTTGCTCTTGTACAAACAAAGAAAAAATTCTAGGCACTTCCAACACTATATGCTCAAGGGAAGCATTTATTCTCTTGCTTCCATGGAGCATACGACCCTGATTTCAAAGTCAGAAGACTGAATTTTAAAGTAATTGTAGAGGAACAGTTCAGACTACTGATGCTACATAATTACTCTTAAAGAATTGGTTTCCATTTGTAGTAGTATAATATCTTCTTCAATCAAAGCACTTGGTGAGCTATCTTCTTTAAAATTTAATTTCTTATGCTAATTTGCCACTTGTTTAAGTGTCGTTGTCAAGGCAACGTGTTCTTAATCTTAAATCATACGTAATTAAGCCGACAAATAAACTGTGTCGTTACTTTAAATATGTATTACGCAGTTTTGCCTCATTAGTATTTTATTGATTATTTTATAGAAGCATATAATTCCAATAAAATATTAAAATTAATTTAATTCATACCGATTGCTGCTTCGATAGGCTGTTAATTTTTTTCTTTTCTTAAGTCAAGTTTGTTTCCAGTTTGCTGATTCTTAAGGATTTTTGTCTATTCTTATTTGTAAATAATTTTTTTACTAAATTATTATCAATTTTATTCTGATCAATATCGATGAATGTTCACCATACTCTTATGTTGCTCCCCTGTATTAGAAGAATTGAAAGTCGGTGATCTGTCAATCTATTGTCTGATTTTAACTTCCTGTTATTACTATTTGACACCTGAAATAGAAATAAGTATATCAAGATAATCATTAATAACGCATCAAGTTAATTTTTACTCATTCATAAATTACTATCTGCCATAACGCACAAACATTTACTCTTAAACTGCACGAAAATGACAAAAAACTACTTCAGTTGAGTTTAGATCAACGTCTATAGTTCTTCAAATATATCATGCGTTAGGTCTCAAGAAAACTGGTGCGGATCAAAAAGCTCCATCTTCACTCCCAGTAACGGAACTTTCGCTAATATCCTAACAAAATATCAAATATCTCGCAAGAAGTTAGATGGTTTCTCTTAATTTATACTTTTTTTCCACTAAATTCACGCTGCAATTAATGGCCCAACATAAAACCGATAAAAATAAAACGATAAACCATTCAGTGGAAACTGTTTATCGCCATTCCTAGATGCCGTAGAGTTTCTGGTTGACAGAGAGTTATGGGCGGCTTGGAATTTCGGAGATTTGAATATGATAGCAGATAGGACCGGATTTGGTGATGTAAGAACTGAATTTTCTCTAATTTCGCTGTTAATTTTAAGCTATTAAAATGTGTTTTTTTTGTCGCTAGATATTTACGAAACGCATTTTTTTATTCTGATGAAAAGCAATTCGAGCAACTGATGTTGACTGAAAAAATTTCCTAATTGGAATAAATTGGATAAACCTAGTCTAAGAGCTGAGTACTATTTTAAGGTTTCTATTGAGAAACTTATCGTATTTACTCTTCTGAGAACCGCAGGTCTGCATTTCGATATTACATAAACCTGGTCAGCTTATCATGGTGCCCCATCATAAAAGAATGAATGTTGAAATCACTGGCAGGAGATCCCTTACACTTAAGCCACCAGTCTGGGCCCATTGTGTGCTCACTTTCAAACTAATTCAGCCCAGTGAGCCGGTCTCCCTAGCAAAGCCATGCAGCTTCCTCGATCGTCCTCCGGGTTCAGCAGCTTGCACCTTTTTACCCTAACCAATGCTGGCCAGCCGGCAAGAACATGAGTGGCCGATTTCTCATCCTGCAAACACCTGCATTCCGGCTCTTCTACCATCCGCAGCAGATGCAACAATGCCTGTTCAAACTGCAGCGTCCTGTGAGGAGTCCAGTCACAAGCTTCATGACGTTCTCTTTAAAGCCAGAAAGATTCTTACCCTACAAGCCGCTGGGTCTATTAAGAGTAGCCCAGCCTATTTAATTTCTGGAGTAATCTGGCATAGATCCTTGTACTGCTCATTCATTACCTTCATTTAGGATGGCGGCCGCCGGCCATACTATAGGGCCTACTTATAACAGGCTCAGGTCCCATTGAACGCCTTTTGGGACCCTTTCGTGCCAGATGATCAGCCCCTTAATTTCATGGGACATTCGATTTCGGACGTTCATCAGCAGCCTTCCCCCAATTTTTGCAAGCTGATCGAGGTCTGTGTCCATACCTCAAGATCTCATGCATTAGAAATAGGTATATAGGTGACAAGCCAGTCAAGAACAGTGGTAGGTGCCATCCTCATAGCACCTAATTCACGCGCAAATCAGCCTTTGTACTATGTCTAACTGAGCTCTAGACGTGAGCGTTTGCGTACCGGTCCACAATACGATGGTCCCGTAGCTGATAAAGGAGCGTACTGAAGCCATATAAACCCAACGAAGAATCCTTGGCTGTAGGTTTCCCATCATCTATGGATTCTATTTCAGAATTGTAGACCTTCACTTTAATATATGCCATAGCATCATGCATTCAGCTTTGGCCATATAATTTGAAAGATAATTAGATATATTTTCCGAAAGATGAATTTTAAACATTATCTACCATATAAAACAAATTTGAAAAATAATTTGTGCCACGCTTTTGCTTCAATCGGCTTCCTGAAGAAAATAATCTTAACCTTGTGATTGACTTTATTGGCAAAATTACTTGAGGCCTTACGCTTGTTAATAGTACGTAGGTGCCTATTAAGCAATCTGTAACTGTCCAGAATAAGAATTAATATCCATTTATACTTTGGGACTTATAATTATTATGGAATCATACAGTTACACGTGAATAATCATCACTTTTACTGGGTTTCGCAATTTATGTAAAGCATTATTTACCTATTTAATTCTATTGTTGAAAATGACACTAAGCCCGAATCTATTACCTCCTGTTTTTAAAGATGTTGGGAGGGTAGGCGTTCCTTAATCTAAGTTACGAAGCTCTGAAAAAATTTATTGAATCGAAGTGGTTAAACGATTTCAAATATTGTGGGAGTGCATGGGAATATATACCCAGAATCGGACCAGTAAATACTAATCATTTATTTGTTGATGTAATTAACTGATTAATATTTCTTCTTCTTATTGGGTAGATATGCACATGTTTAAAGAACTAAAATGAAAGAAGCTACAATAATGAAAATCATAGAAGCAGAGGCTGTACTAACATATAGATGAAATAATCTTAATATGTTTACGTAAAGTGATAAAAGAAATAATGCAGATTTTGAGTATATGAATGTGTAAGAAGGAAATTAATTTTTGATTGGTTCATGTTCCTTCCCTTTTGTTTATTAATTTACATGTGACCATTGATACTTTAATAATTTCATTATCGACGCCAAAACCTCGAGATCGACATCATCTTGTTAAGTATACCGACTTTTAGGACGTGACATCATTGCTCCAATTTCGTCATCTTCATGTTACAGCTAAGTATCCTTAATTTCGAGATATGGCTCTTCAAGGTTTTTACATGTGCTGTCTTGAGTATAGTGCAATCCATATTTCCCCTAGTTTTTTTTTACCAATTCGTTATTTGTTTTATCTTGCCGTAGTCTTTCTGGCGACAATATTATCCATGCATCTCTCATCGTACCTTGAGCTTTGAGGTGGACAAACACAATCAAAGAACCAGGAATAAATTTTTGCAATGCCCCAGTGGCTCCAGGAATTTCTGGTTGGTAGCTAAGGCAGTAAGTAATAACTTTGCAAAAATGTCTTTTCTATCTTTGACAACAACAACTGCAACTAAGGAGAAGCAAACATGCTCGCCGAAATGTTTTTATTTAACTCTACCTTTAACGTCCCCCATGGCAAGGCTCTCCCCACCATATACAACATCAACACTACCATGACAGAGGTTAAGTTTTACCACCGTGACATTCGTAAAATCCTCAAAGAGGATTGCCATCGTGTTAAAGAACTGCGCCAACGAACTAACGCCCATTTTTTCCAGACTTTTTTCTCTGTCTTACCGAAAAGAGATTTACCCATCTTCTAGGAAAGTCCTTCGAGTACAACCTGTTCCAAAAAAGGCAAGAAAACTACGCCCTCAAATTATCGCCCAATTGCCTTGCTTCATATAATCTCCAAAGTCATGGAAAGTGTAGTCAATCAGCAACTACTCAAGTACCTCGAGACTAACAGAATAATTAGAGATAACCAATACGGCTCCCGCAAACAGAGATCGACAGGAGATATATTTGCCTATGTCACTCATATATCGAGTAGGGCAATTGAGAACTATGAAGAATCTCGAGCGATTACGTTGGATATTTCGAAGGCATTTGACAGAGTTTATCATGACGGATTGCTCAACAAAATGGCGTCCTTCGGACGGCCAGCGTCTCTCTGCAGCTGGCCTGCCAGTTTCCTTAAGAACCGGTCTATGCACGTTGCAGTTGATGGACACATCTCATACACATTCACCGTTAAGGCGGGAGTGCCTCAGAGCGCAATACTTTCACCAACTCTATTCCTCATCTATATTAATGGCCTGCTGACCGAAACCAATAATCCTGTTTACAGCCTTGCAGATGACAGTACTCTTGTCTCCCAATTTAGACCAGCGAACGAGATTTACCACCGTAGACAGTAGCAGATTACAACAATTAATCAAAATCTGGAGAAGGTTCGAATCTGGGGCGACAGAAGATTGGTCCATTTCAATGCAGCAGAAACCCAAGCAGCCGCGTTTACCACGAAACCCAATACGGCGGGCCCTGATATCATTATGGCAGGATCGACCATTCCTTCATCCTCGTCAATCGAACTACTGGGTGTCTCGGTCAGCAGCAACATGTCCTGGCATGACCACGTTGCTAACATCACAAAATCAGCCTGGCAGAAGCTTGGTACGCTATTTCGCTTTACAAAGCCCATATAAGACCGTTCTTAGAATATTGCACACACATCTCGGGTACCGTACCTATGCACACCCCAAAGCTACGGGATTCCATTCAGAAGTGCATCTCGTCGGCGACGCGGAGTTGATCCGGGATCTGGATAGTCTGGAACACTGCAGATGTGTGGCCGAGAAATCCTTGTTTTACAGATATTTTTCAGTCCCAGGACATCTGTTTCCCCCTAATTATAACCTACAACTATTCAAGAACCGTGTCAATCAATTTCTTTGCGCACACACCGCTTGTCGAGTGCCAGAATCCCTTTAGTGTGTGTGCCACTGTCATAAAAAAAAATCGAAATATGGCTCTTCAAGGTCTTTACATGTGCTGCCTTGAGTATAGTATAATCCATATTTCTTTTAGTTTTTTTACCAATTCGTGATTTATTTTATCTTGTCTTAATCTTTCTGGGGACAATATTAGCCATGCATCTCTCATCATACCTTGAGCTTTAAGGTGGTCTTCTCCAAATTTTATGATCCACATTCCCTTCTTGTGTTATTTCTGCTCCCTAAGTTATTTATATTTCATTTATCCTCTAATCTTCTATGGTTCTGCCTGCCTCATCTTGGGCCACCTTTTCTAAATTGTTTAGTCTATACCTATGTTCTACTCGGTTGTCCAATATTCGACGTGTGGGTCATCCAGGAGTCCATGTCCTTGTGCTTGTGATTACGAGATAATGGTATCTCGAGAGAAACAGGTGAGACAGTTGGACATGAAAACATTTTTCACTGGTCCTCATACATAGTCGTAGCACCTACAGATATACTGAAATTAAAGAGAGTATACACAGTGACCATCCCAACAAAGGGACAATGACAACAGAGTTTGCCGGAAAAAAATGTTCATAAGTTACACCGATCATGGCTGACGACTTGTGAAACAACAGTACTCCGGAGCGCGAGCCACCTTGGTGACTAGCGGTATCTGGAAAATCTTCCTTCTAAGAAACTATGCAACAGTATTCCAAGCAGAATTACATGAAATCTTGATGTTTGCAACAATGGACGAGGTCAGGCAAATAAATGAGGTGGAAGTAATAATTTGCTTTGGTAGCCAAGCCATACTCACGGGGCACCAAGAACTTACTCTAAATTAGTACGGGAATGCCTTGGAGTGGCTGGAATAGAGCAAGAGAGTGGAGCTGATGTGGGTGCCGGGACACATCGGTCTAATTAGGGTCTCTCAAAAGAGTGCAGACATTTCTGGGTGCAGACAGACTAAAAAGTTTATTGCTGAGCCTGACTGGAAGCCCTTACAAGACAGTGCCGTCTAAGAAGACACACGAGTCTAATGGGCATTGAGGAGGTACTACCTGCGGGAATGTGGGGAGGACTATAAAACATTTCTCCATTACCTGGACTGATGCGCAACCTTTGTAAGAGTCGGCAATACCGCAGGTCGAAGAGACTCTGTGCCTACCATCAAGAAAAACCTTGACCTTTTTCAGAAGGGCAGGAAGACTGGAGTGAACTAGAGATGGGGTGGGTGTTTAAGAGAAGATATTGAGCTTTGAGGTGGTCTTCTCCAAATTTTATGATCCACATTCCCTTCTTGTGTTATTTCTGCTCCCTAAGTTATTCATCTCTCATTTATCCTCTGATCTTCTATGATTCTGCCTGCCTCATCCTGGTCCACCTTTTAAATTGTTTAGTCTATATGTTCTACTCGGCCTTCCAATATTCGCCGACTCCATGTCCTTGCGCTTGTGATTACGAGATAATAGTATCTGGAAAGATGGAAATTTTTTCCACTTGTCCTCATGCATAGTCGTAGCACCTACAGATATACTGAAATTGAAAAGACTATACACAGTGACCATCCCAACAAAGGGACAATGCCAACAGAGTTTGCCGAAAAAAAAACGTTCATAAGTTACACCGATCGCTGACGACTGGTGGAACAACAGTATTTCAGAGCGGAAGTTATCTTGGTGACTAGCGGTGTCCAGGAAATCTTCCTACTGGGAAAGTAAGCAACAGTATTCCATGCAGAATTATATGAAATCTTGATGGTTGCAACAATGGAGGAGGTCAGGCAAATAAATGAAGTGGAAGTAATAATTTGTTTTGATAGCCAAGCCATACTTAGGGTGCACTGAGAACTAACCGTAAATTAGTTAGAGGATGCCTGGGAGCGGCTGAAATAGAACAAAAGAGTAAAGCTGATGTGGCTGCCAGGACACAACCGGGTGACGGAGAACGAGGTAGGAAATGAACTTGGCTAGCTCGGCACGGATACAGCGAACTAATCAGGCTCTCTCAAAAGAGTGAAGAAACTTTCTTAGCACAGAGAGACTAAAAACTGTATCGCTGAGCCTTAGTAGGAGTCCACTGTCGTCTAAGAAGACAAGCAAGTCTAAATAACCTTGGCTTAAATCTTAACCCGGACGGATTACCTTCACTGGTCTAATTTCTGAAATACGGAGTGTTTTCTTGATACCCTAAAATGGGCATTGTGGGCATTGAAGAGAGTACCTACTACCTATGGGGGTGTGGAGAGTTGAATAATCATCGTGCCATTATCTGGGCTGATGCGCAGCTTTTGTAAGAGTGAGAGTGCCTGTTATCAAGAAAAATCTTCACCTTCGTCAAGAGGTGAGGAAGACTAGAGTGGACTAGAGATAGGGTAACCCAAATAATATTTTAAATGCTAGTTAGAATTAAATCATCTTTAAAATGGTTTTAAAATGGTCGGTAGAAGTACTGGGGTTTTATGACTACCTTCAAACATGCTAACAGATCTTAAAGTCCATTTATTCTTAAGAATAAGTTTTAAAGCAGACTTGAAAATGGTTACTCTTGTGTTAGCTTTAACAAGGCTTTTGTGTTATCAATCTTAAACCTTGTTGATCTTCTGGATGATTTAAAGCATGTTTAGTTTTAAAATAATCTGTCTTAAGACTATAGCTTTAAGTTGGTTTAAAACATATTCTTTAAGCGCTTCATAAAACTTCCAGTTTTATATAAGATAGCAATAAAGCTCAAGTCTTAGATTGGCTACTTAAAAGACTGTATTAGGCTTACTGGGAAAATATATTGCTTCATTAAGACCATATAATCTTTACAAAATTCTATTGGACTTTTCTATTGCCTTCTTAAACCATTACTTTAACTCCTACCACCTAGAGCTCTTTTAAAGCGGCCATCTTGTCATTCTGACTATCTGTCATGATTCTGAAGCGGTGTTTAATATAATTTCCTTAAAAATGGAAAATATTTCACATAAATATTTATTATTTAAATTTTATATAAAGTTACAAGAAATGGTAATTTCAAAAAAAAAGTAAAGTTGCAATCTTTAAAGATAATAAATGAAAATGTAGATCAACATAAAACTAGACAAAATTTGAGGTTATGGTGATCTAATTGGGTGTGCGGAAAACTTGATCGCAGCGCTAGAAAACTTATGCGACACCGTGATAAAGCCAAGTAGTTTTATGAGCAGGCCGAGCAACCTTGATCAAGACTAAGAAGCTTTACTCTAAGGAGCAGTTAGGAGTAAACAGATTAATTACAGTAAATAAAAGGTTATGACAAAACTAATAGGACTAATGCCTTCTTTCTAAGAAAGCGTGCAGTTTTAAATGATAAGAAGCCATATTTTTACAAACAGCACAAACCTGGAAACCGCTGGAAATATTTTAGGGGCGTAATATTATTCAAAAATTTTATCAAAATTTCGCAGTTCCTACCTTAAAAAATACGAGGATTTTAACAGTAATACAACATAAGATTACAAGCAAACATTTTAAAGTTTGTCTATAATTATTAAACTTTGTTTAGAATTAGTCAATAATAATTTAATTATTAAAAAAAACAGTAAATTTAAAGCGCTTTAATTTTTAGAAGGTATCTTTCCATATTTCATCGAAAAAGTCGACTGCGTTATAATTCTTGCCTCCCATTTCGGCGAATTTGCCAGAATTTGGTATTGCATTTCCTCCATATTTATTCTTTGGATTTGGAATGCATTACCGACTAGACGACATCACATGACGGACATTTGTTTGATGTATCTGGTTAACAGGTTATGATACTTTTATCTAAAGATGTTATAAATCTCAGAGTTCTTAAACTCATCCTAATATTAGATCACTATAAATCCTATATGGTTTTAAATGGTACTTGCTAAAGGTTTTATGGTTGCCTTGAAGGCAATGATAAGAGAATCGATTTCAATGCAAGTTGGTTTTAAGCAAGCTTTAAAATTTGGTCTTGAAACCCTCATAGGAGTAGGCCCTTTGCCTGTAAGAGAGCCTTTATCTTGCCTTCAAGAGGTTGTCTAGAGCAGAAGGTTTTAAGTGAGTCTTATTCATTTGGCTGTAATAACGTCATGAAAACCATATTAAAGCTTCTCTTGCTACTTGGGGAGTGCTTGAGAGAAGATATAGGGTAAGCTGCAAAGGACCCTCGGACCTATCAGCAAGTCTTTTTGGCCTCCCCTCCACTACTACTACTGGTAATGACCGCATTTGCAAAGGCTATGAATTGAAAATATATACAATAGTCATACAAAGTCTTTAAATTTGCCTAGGTACAATTTTGGAGCATCCTGTAAAATAATTCTGCCTTGCGCCTTCTGTCGATGACATAACCTAGACTAACCAAAACTAAACTGGTCAATAGAGAATCACGGAACCAGGCAGACATCTGCGCAACATCTTATGTGATTGCCAAATAACTTTTACGGCATTTTCATTGATGCTTGTAAGCCATTTAAATTTATGGCGGTGCTCACCTTCTAAAAAAAATACCATTATCGATTTAATAGTAGCGAGGCAGAAAACGACTTAAAAGTCGCTATTAAAATCCTTAGCATTTTATAGATTTTCTCGAATAAAATTAAAATACATTTACATAGCAAATTAACTTCTCGGTCTAAGAAGATACGTTTTAAATATGTATTAAGTAACCCGAAGCCATAATAACGTGTTTGATTGTAATCACTTATCGTAATTATCGCATCTTATTTGCCAACGTATAAGTGTGTTCTTACGCTAACGGGAATAGCGTAGGATGTACGGATTACTAGATAAATACCTAAATTGCCAAGAGAAAAACTGTTCTATTTTAAGATCATTTAAAGCGACTCTGTTAGAGAAGGTACTACCATGTTAATGTCAGATGAAATGAAAACGTATTATAACTTGCTGCTATTTGTTTTTAATTTTAACTGCCACTTGGACTGCGAGGAAGATAAGAAGCTTCATCCTTTTTAAAGAATTTGCGTTTCTTTTTATCTAACCTTTTCTTTGTACCGACTGCAAGGGTGACACGAGCAAATGTTTTGTGCAATTCAGCTTTTCCATCGTCCAATTCTCCTGGTGATTCACAGGGCTAGTAGCTGATGAAGTAGTCATTTCAAATGGCCTTAGAGTAGATAGAGAACCTATAATAAATATTTGAGGAAAAATACTGTGAAAACATTAAGTTTTATGGTTTATATTATCACAATGTTTGCTTTATATTTGATGCTTATCTGTGTTTCAACAAAGCTTTCTAATCCATTACATTTAATGGTCATTTAATGCTAAAGTTGGTTTCCATTACGTCATGTCCAAATGGTGATGGTGGCTTGAATATTCTAAAATCCGGTGAATTATTTGACAAGAAAACGATCAGCCATGGATTAGCAAATAGAAAATTTGGCAATTGATGAACGTTTACGTAAAATCTAAAATATCTAACGATGAATATAAATCGCTTTCGCGGGAGTGTAAACTTTCTTTTTTATTTTAAGTCCACTTTATTGGTATACGTATGTACTGCATTTAGATAATCTGTTGGGAAACGTTTGGGTGATGTCAAAATAGGAAACGAATGAACTTTTATGCTATGTTGGCCTACCCAAAAATCACAAGTTAAAGACTGTTCAGGAAATAATATGACAGCTAAATCCACACCTATGTCCTAGACCTACTTAATTTTTACATTTTTGGATTATCTGAATTTAGTAGAGAAAACCGCATACAAATACAGTGCCGTAGTAAAAAAGCTACCAAAATATATATATTGCGTATTTTCGAGAACGCCAGAATATTTTCGCATCCGACGTTCTAATTATAGGATGGGTAATTTGATATCGATTTTTAATTGGCATTGTACTTATTCGAAATCGACACCGCCGATAAACCGAAGTTGGCTACGGATAACGAACGAAGTACATGACGCGTCGTAACCCCGGCAGCCAATTAATATGCGCGTATTGTCGGCCAACAGGAAGTCACAGACGTAAGAAACTTGAACATCGCAAGTTCCAAACGCTGCTTCCGTTCGGTGGCATGGCCAGCGCTTTTATTTAAACAGACGTCATACCATAAACAACTGAACGTCGCCGCCGTCAACCATAATGGTTAAGGTAAGTTTCCGGGAAAACGAAATGCTATACAGGGTGATCGATGAAACGTCAATAGTTAGGCAATAGCTATAACGATATAAGAAATACAGCATTAATACAATTTCTCCTAAAGACCCCTCGCGGGAAAGTTTTGGGGTAGTTTTTTTTTCAAGATGAAAGTACATCAAATCTTCTATGAACTACGTCCTTTCAATTCTTTTGTAGGACGAACCGTTTGGGCTCAAGCGCTAGTTAAATATCGTATTTTATTTGTCTCCCCAAAAGCCGCCTTTTTTACTCCACAACTCTAATTTATTATTAAAATATCATTGCGTAAATCCCTTCTAGTTTTAAATTACTAAACACAATGTAGACTACCATCTCCAGTCCTAAAAAAGAGGATTTCGAAAATCACATTGTATTTAAATTTTGGGCAAACAGTCTTATATGTCCTTCAATTTTATTCATTTTCTTCCGGTCTTCCTAAACGATTTTACAATTACAACGGTTTAAAACCTCAATTATTGACACTACGGCCAGACATATGCAGAAATCTACAGTAGTTATGTTTCCTATGTAAAGTCAAATTACAAATGAAATGCCGTGGTAATTTTTGATGGCTACCCCAACGAAGCTCGTGAAAGCACCAAACGAATAGAGCGATTGAGAAGAGCGCAAAGAAAACATTCTGAAAAAGTTGAAAGAAGCAAACATGAGTCCCAGCAAGTAGTTGAGGATGCTGATATCCTAATAGTCACAGCAGCACTTAAGTTAGCTCCCTAAAATGAATACGTGACCGTGACAGTGGTGATTTTGATTGGCCTGTGTAGTCCTGATATAAGAAACGTCTCTTTCATGAAATCAGGAAAATGAAAGGTGTCTCAAATCATGTACAATCCTCACCTATCATGCAAAACCCTATCCTGCACGCGATAAGTGCTTGTGACACCACTACCACTCTATTTAATCAGCGGAAGTCCTGCAAAAGAACAATGACTTGGTACCAGTTATTGAGGCTTTCAAATGCTCTCAATCTCTCTAGAATGAGATTGCCCAAGCAGGCAACATGTTTCTCATGACTTTGTATGGGAAAGGCCGAGAGACTAGTTTAAACGATTTGAGATACAGGCATTATATATCACCATCTTACAAAAGCAAGCACAACATTGCTGCACTACCTCCCACTGAAGCTGATCCACGAGACCATTCACTGAGAGTTTTCTTTCAAGGGCAGCATTGGTGTTATCTGGATGAACCATATTCAATGAACAACAACGAAGAGACCCCAACGAGTGGAAATGGAAAAAAAGAAAAAGTGGTCTTGTGGCCGTTGCAAACACGTCCAAACTAGCACCGGACTCAATACGTCAGCGCAAAATTGTGGATGCAGGAAGACATGCCATTATTACTCTCCAATATACACAACATATAAGGGGTTGTGTGAAAACGTCGAGCCACCGGATGACAGCGTTGAGATAGGCGAAGAAGGATCCGAAGAAAGAGACCAAGACCTGTCTGAAGAAGAACGTTCACATGTGGAAGGTGTGTTAAATCGCAAAATTACAAGTTAATGTTTTCTCACGATTTCTCTTGTTTTCCAGCTCAATTTCCGATGCTGTTTATGGAGGAGCCCGATTCTTTGCCAGGATGTTCCGCCAATCTTGGAATCTTCTAAGAGAAAACAGCTAAAATAATATGATAATATAATAATAGAATTATCAAGACAATGTTATTTGATAATAAGTTTTGCAGATAAAAAGTGGGTTTTTGTGGCGATAGATAAAACATGCAACTTTTCAACTAGCGCTTGAGTCCGAACAGTTCGTCGTAGTAAAAAGAATAAAAATTGAAATTTGAAGGAAATTTTATGCGCTTTCATTTGAATACAAGTGATTTTTCGAGCAAATTAATGGTTTTCAAGTTATAAGCAAAAGACTGCCACAAACCACAATTTCTTACCTTTCAGCATTTTTTAAATGTTACGTCACGAAATTCTGTTACCAAACCTAAGATCCAGATTCAGCACCCCAAAAAGCATAAAGAATAAAGAAAATCAAAACTACCTACAATACCATACAGTGAGTGGTATATATATATATATACATATACCATACAGTGAGTGGTATATA
>MU184333.1:37279-51797 GCA_016904865.1 Pissodes strobi | reverse complement strand
TCATGAAATAAGCAATAGTTGAGCAAATATGTATATTTTTTATATTTTTCGTTACAAAAATATGCGAATGTTTATATTCGAGATCATTTCATTTATATTTTGAGACCCTCCTAACTAATTTAATTTTTTTAAGCTATAATAAAAGATCTCTGTTTTCCTGATTTCAAAATTAGATAGTTTGCTGTTATTTGGTTAAGATGTTTTTGAGATATTTAAGTCTAAAATATTATCAGTCGAAATTGATATATCGACAGCCTTGAAAACCAAAATTATCGGTTTGTTAAAGTTAAGTTTTGACACATGTTGACATATTTATGAAAACCTGAGTATAACGAACCTAGGATTTGTTTTGCAAAGCAATATTGGCTGCAAAAATATTTCTCCGGCGCCAGAAAAATTTCATAGATTTTTCTGAGGAAAAACCAACCAAAGTTTAAAGAGAACATTGGGAAGGTCATAGTTTGGGTATTCGGCTTTTTACTTTAAACCCTTGGGGTGGAATCAAGCTCGGTCTACCTCCGATCCATCCAATTCTATCCGGAGCCAGTCAGAATCAATAAAAGCTTCACATAATACAATTTGAGGGTCACCATGAAATCCTAATTAGGCTTTCTTATGACGGGCCACATGCGCTTTTGACCTGGGACCCGGCTGGTTAGGTATCCAGGATCACGCTCTTTCCTGACACTCCAGTCTACCCTTGAATAGGTCAGTACCCCATGTCCAGAATCAGGAACAGCACATCTTTAACACATCGCTTATTAATGTTTTTTATATATTCTTGGGGAGGATTACCTACCGGCCTACCGCTTAGATTTAACTGCTTGCAGCATATTTATCATAGATACCCTAAAATTACACTAATTATCTACCGAGAGTTTTGAATTTCCTTCCGCTAAAACCCGCCTCTAATTCAACATGTCAAGAGATCTAAATAAAATAGTTACAGTCTATAAACCAGTAATTGATGTGTTGATCGGCGGGCTGGTATGATTAATTGTAGTTCAGTAACTAGTTAATTTTTAATGAGCATAGTGTAAAGGGAGATGATTAATTCTTCTTCTTTTTCGTACGAATGCTGCCGGACCGATTAACGAATTCATTCAGGTGGGGCGTCGATGCCATATTGTGCATACTTTCTATAAACAATTGAATCTAGGTGACAAGAAAGTATCTTGCAAAATAATATAGAATTGTGTCCGCCCAATTAATATAATACAGATAAAAATGATCTGAAGATAGTTGGTCCAGTGTGACAATTATTCGAATACAACGAATAGCTTAGTTGCTCAAGGTGAGAGAGAAAATTTGCAGAAATGATTAAAGAAGCAAACTCAATTTAAAACACTCTTCACCTCTACCAAAATATTTTCGTATTTTTCCAGGGTTTCGCCATTACCATCTTCTTCTTCTTCTTCTTCTAGCCATTTTCTATCTTTTGGATATAGGCCTCTCTCATATTTTTCCAGTTTTCCCTGTTCTGTGCCACTTGGTACCAGTTAAGTCCGGCTGTTCTTTTGATGTCATCATACCATCTTTGTTGTGGTCTGCCGGTGCTTCTTTTCTCCCCCAAGGTCTCCATCTTGTTGTTTTTCCGCTCCATTTGGTTGTATTTCGGGCAACATGTCCGGCCCAGTTTCATTTAAGACTACCTATTCGCCTCGCTATATCTTCGACCTTGGTTCTATTTCTTATCCACTCATTGGTTTTATGATATTTAAGCGTTATTCCTAGCATTTTTCGTCCTATTGATCTATGGTGTATTTTTAATTTATTGAGGATTTTCTTTGTTAGAACCCATGTTTCACATCCGTAAGTTGTTACTGGGAGAATGCATTCCATGTAAACCTTGGTTTTTAGTTTGAGAGGTAGGTTGGAGTTGAAGATGTGTCGCATCTTCCCGTAGGCCACCCATCCTAGATGTAATCTATGGTTAATTTCAAGTTCTTAATTAGTTTTTCCCAATGATATTTCTTGACCTAGGTAGACATATGAGTTCACTTTCTCTACTTTTTGTCCTAGCACATTTATAATCTCTATGTTTGTCCGTTGGTTTGGTCATGAATTTGGTTTTAGAAATGTTCATTTCTAGGCCTACTTTTCTTGCTTCTTGTTGTAGTTCTATAAGCATGTGCTCTAATTTTTCACTGTTTGGGGCAAAAATGGCAATGTCATTAGCAAATCTTAGGTTACTGAGTTTTTCTCCCGATATATTAATTCCTCTGTCTTCCCAGTGTAGGCTTTTGAAAACATCCTCTAGCACCAGTGTAAACAATTTGGGTGACACAATGTCTCCTTGTCTAATGCTTCTTTTAATCAGGATTTCGTCAGTGTCTTCATGTAGCCTTACTTTCATTTTTGAGCGGTCATTTAGTGTCTGTATAATGTTAATATATCGTTGGTCTATGCTTGCATTTTTCATTGACCTGATAATTGCCCAAAATTCAACTGTATCGAAGGCCTTTCTAAAGTCTATGAAGGCGACCCATATTGGGATGTTATATTCCGTTGCTTTTTCGTTCAGTATCCTTATGGTGTGGAGATGTTATATTGTACTCATGCCTTTTCTGAAGCCCGCCTGCTCATAGGGTTGGAATGTGTTAAGTTTGTATTCAAGGCGGTTGTTATTATTCTCATAAATAACTTGTAGATCTGTGATAGCAGGCTGATTGCTCTATAGTTTTCTAGGTTGCTTGAATCACCTTTCTTATATATCAGTATGACTAACAAGGTGTTCCAATGCTGTGGTATTTTTCCCTCGATTAGGCATGTATGAAATAGTGATTTAAGCTCCCTTACCAGTAGGCTTCCACCTTCCTTTAACATTTCCGGTATGATGTTATCGTCACCTGCTGCCTTTCCGTTTTTTAATTGCTTTAAAGCTTTCCGAATTTCTTCTTCTTCAATCTCTGGTAGATCCTCGGAGCCAACATTACATATCCTGTTTTTCTGGTCATTGTTTGCTCTTCTGGCATCCTCATTGTCTATTTTGGACTCGTATAAACCTGTGTAGAACACCTCTGTTACCTTGAGTATCTCTCTTCGATCCACTGTTATGTTACCCTGTCCGTCTCTCAGCTTGATCATTTCTTTTTTATGTGCGATTTCTTTTTTAAAGATGTTCTGTTTTGCTGTCTCAACTCTTCTATTCGATTCTCTTGATGCTTTCTTATGTCCTGCTTGGCCATTTTCCTTGTTGTTTTGTTTAGTTCGGCATATTCTACTGTATTCGTTTTGTTGTCTTTAATAAGCTCTCTCCTTTTTTCCAGTAGCTGTTTGGTTTGTGTTGTAAGCTTTTCTATTCTTTTAGTTCTTGATGTTACTAAACTTGCGGTTGTTTCTTTCAATGTTTTATCAGTCTACTGTTTGTTTCGTCCAAGCTCTCGTGTGGTGATGTTGTTTCCTTTGTTAGCCGTTCTGTCAACCTTTCGCTATATATTGACTTATTGTCTCTTATTGTACCAGGATCTACACGGTATTGGGTGCAGTTGAACTTTTTTGCTCTTTCCAATTTTGTGTTTATTACGATCTTGCAGCGAACTAATCTGTGATCGCTGCCCGTAGTAAAGGAGTTCAGAACGTCGACTATCGTTTAAGATGTCGACGTTCTGAACTCCTTTACGTTATGTTTATTTGGTGTTAGCACGTAGTCTATTTCATTTTTGGTATTTCCTTCCGCACTGGCCCAGGTCCATTTTCTGTGAGGTCTTTTTTTGAAAAATGTATTCATTATGTATAGTTGTTCTCTTTCCAGGTAATTTGCAAGCATAATCCCCAGACCGAATTGTCCAACATACTGCGAGCTGTTACACTGCTCTCCTATTCTTGCGTTAAAGTCTCCTATTATCAGCGTGTATTTTGTTTTATTTTCTGTTAGGCTCTGTGTGATTTCATCATACAGCACCTCGACTTCTTCATCCTCATGGCTACTTGTTGGTGCATAGATTTGAACGACTTTAATTGTTATATTGGAGTTAATCTTAAGTGTTATGTATATTACTCTATTTGATATGGCTTTAAGTATTTGAAGATTTGGAGAAATTCGTTTGTTGATAATGAAACCCACACCACCTATACTATTGTCGTCTCTTCCATTGTAAAATAGGATATGTCCTGATCTTAGTCTAATGAATTCCTCACCTCTTCTCCTTGTTTCTGATATTCCCAGAATATCCTAGTTTATTCTGTCCAGTTCGTATTGTAGTTCCGTTAGCCTTTCCTCGTTTCCAACTGACCTCGCGTTATAAGTTGCAATGTGAAGTTGTTAGCCTTGTTTAACCCAGGGATTCTTAGCACCCCCTGTTCTATGACTGGTCTGACCGCCGCCCGCCTTGGCCAGGGTCATTTGGGCCGCTGGGGACTGGGGGCCTTTGTTTTTGGTGTGCCTTCATATGAGAGGCATTTAGCCATAAAACACCACGTTGGCCCGACGATTTGGTTAGTGTTGGTTCAGCCGCCCCTAACCTGGGGAACCGTCGCTGTTTGCAGCCGCCCACTCTGGATCAGACGCTGCAGATTTTGCCTGTTGGTCCGCGGGGCGTATTTGATTTCCGCCCTACCATCCAAATCTGGGAAGCATACCCCTATCCGCAACCCGGGGATGCGCTCACTAGGAGTTACAGGCTCTTCCGAGAGCCATTACCTTATACGCCCTTATTTGTTTTTATATATAGATACCTCCCCTTACCAATTTTTTTTAAAGCCTTTTACTGGTAGTTTGCTCTGAATCTTTGCGTTTTGTTTTGTCTGTTATGAGACTTAGTTCCGCACCCATTCTATCAGGTGTTGTACAATATTTGCTTTAAATATCGTGTTTTCGTTTTTACTAAACAATAAATTTATGATGACATATTAGAGCAAGCTAAAAGGAGACTCTTTATAAACACTAAATGGAATTGGAAACAATACTGTCATAACCTAAAAATATATAGAACTATTAATTAATTGGTATTATCCACATAGGCCAGTAGTAAAATATTTAATACCGACAACACCGGAAAGAATACAAGTTGAGTGCACTCGCGCGTCATCCAAATTGAAACCAAACCGCCGCACACCATAAATCATGCCCCGGCACCGTTTTAAACTAAAACATATTATAAAGTAATTAAGTTTTTCGTGTATAAAATAATATTCTCTGTGGTAATTGTCTTGTGGTCTGTTAATTTAAAAGCCAAACGTGCAATCTTCTGACCATATATCATCTTTCAGCAGCCGTTTTGCTGCTTACAGGTTGAAGGAGTACAGTGTGACAATATGTTTAATTCAAACTCATTTTGCTTTCAATTGAGAAATTATATTCTTAAGTATTTTATTTCTTGGATTCTGGTTTATCTTCAACCATTTTTTTTTTTGGTTATGAATAGTTACTTCCTTGCTTGAATATATTCAGAGGTATCGGCTAATATTTATCGAATTTATTTATTTAGATATTTATTTATTTATTTATTTAACAAATTCACGGGACAAGCCCATTCGGTTGCAGGTTGTAGGAATACAATCTTAACCTAATAAACTTAACCTAAAAAACTTAAGCCTATCACTATAAGGTCTAAGTATAAAATTTCTTGATTAATTGCTTAATGTCATAAAGTATAAAAAAATTTGTACATATTTTCAACATCATAAAATTTAAAAAGAAACAAATACGGAAGCAATAATAATTAAGAATTAACAGATATCTACAGTATTAAAACGTGCTTATAAGTAAAAAGAAGACAAAACAAAACAAAACAACACAGCAAAAATCAGCAGTAGTCAAAGCATTGTTAAATTTTTAAACAAGATCTCTATCTTTAAGGAAATTTTTAAGAGAGCGCAGTGAAGTGTGAAAAAAGTCTATATCACAGTTATTACAATTTGAATGACAGAATGAATCATAATCCACATTTGAATTAGTTCTCTTATATTTTGCATGCAGCTCTTTTTTTCAAAAATCATACCCTTAAGTCCCCTGAACCCAAACTAAACCATATGGGAAATTTAAAATTACTTTTTATCAGCAACGTAGGCACATAGGTCTCAAAACAATCCAGGAGAACACCATAAAACATTCAAAATCATCATCCAAGTCATTCACCAATAGGGCATCCCAGTTAAAATTAATCAATGAGTTGTTAATTACATTGAAATCCGCATTTTTAAAATCATAGATTTGTTCTTCAAATTGCAAAGCTTCATAAGAGCTAACATTCTGAATACTTACAACGAGTGCTGGGTGATGTTTGTCGCATGGCAGGAGAACATCATCAGCACAATTTACCTTACTAAGACTAGGATTATTAGTGAATATTAGATCCAACAAGACACCATTACAACTTTGTATTGAGTTTATTTGAACACAGTTGGAAAACAGCATAGAGCCAAGAAGAATCTCACCAGAGGCAGTCTGTCTTTCAATGCCACTCTCAAAGTTGGTTTCATCCAGAAGCTTAAGGTGGGGCAGGTTGTAATCACCTATGATGTACATGACTTCGGAGCTGTCACTAAAGTTTTCAATATTGTTGTAGTGACCTTCATATTTCAATGTATTGCTTTGGGGGGGGTGGGGGGGGGGATATACTGCACAGAAATAGACCCACTTAATTATTCCAATTCATACAGAAAGCCACACCTCTTCATGTTCACATGTCAAATTTTTTATTTCCACTTGGTGTACTTTAAACTTGTTGCTTTGTTTTATACATACATATAGCTTTGTTTTATATATACATATAGCCCTTCCAGAAATTCTCTTTGTCATTGGTTGTTTTCTGTTTTAATATTAATATTTTACTATTAATTAATTAGATTTTAAATAGTTTATTCATTACTTGGGTACTCTGAGACATTTAAGTTAATATTTAGCATTCATCAGTAGTATTACTATTAATATAACATCCACCTGCACATACGTACTAAAATTTTTAATGTCGTTTGGGTAATTTATGGATTTCTTGCTTGCTTTATATATAGCATTTTCAAAATTATTTTATTAGGTTTTATCCGGATTACTTCTTACTTGGATATATTCAGAAGTTCTGGCTAAGATTTAGCATTCACCAGCGATATTACTTATGCTAATTTTTAAAAACAAGTGCTAAAAACGTTGTTAAAATAACATCATTCACCTCTACATAAACTGAGATTTGATTTTTACTTTGTCTTATTTATAGGAAAAAAATTTTCTTTATGTTGGTTATTTTCTGTTTTCATTATTTCTCATTTCTTGATAATTATATTTAAGAGAATTCTGTCTTTCATGCTACGTTATTGCCATTGTGCTCTTTTTGGCGTGTAGGTGTGCATTCTGTTAATATTTTTTGAAGTACTTCATTTTGCTTAAGATATTTTTTATTTGTTTTTCAAGAGACTGGTTCCTTTTATTTATTTTTTTTTTATTTCAAATAGTTTGGGTTGGTTAATAATAATAATATATTAGCTTTCATGACTCATATTATTTAAATAAGAGCCAAAACATTCACCCACCTGCATGCATTACTAAAATTGTTAATGTCATTTCGGTCATTTATGGCTTTGTTGCTTTGATATTTCAAGAAACTCTTTTTTTGATGTTTGTTTTCTGTTTTTAATATTTTTGTATCTTGGTAATTGAATTTATACGAGTTCTGTTTTTCATGCTTCGTTATTGCCGTTTTTTCTTTTTGGTGTGTAGGTGTGTGTTCTGTCAATATTTTTTAAAATCCATTAACCATTTTAGATAAGATTTGTTTTATTGCTTTCCATTGGGCTCTGGTTCATTTTAAGCTTAAAATGTAATAATTCAATGAAAGTTGTGATCTAGATTGTCTAGCAAAATAAATGTACGGCTTACTCACGTTTTGACACATATGTCAACATCTGTCAAAATTTGAGTGTAACAAAGTGACAATTTTGTTTTTCAAGGTTGTTGAGATCTTTATTTTGTTTTAATTATTAAATTTTAAACTTAAATATAACAAAAGTGGCTTAATCAAATATCGACAAACCACATAATTTTTAAATCAGAAAATGGAGATATGGCGTTATATACAGGCTTATCTTTCGCTACAACAACAGACCTTCTTTTGCGGATTTAAAAAATTCATAGTGTGTTGATATTTGATTAAGCTGCTTTTGAAATATTTAGGTTTAAAACATAATAATTCAGTCAAAACTGAGACCAATATTGCCTTGCAAGAAAAATTTTAGGTTCGTTATACTCAGGTTTTGACACTTGACATATTATGTCAACGTCTGTCAAAATTTAAGTGTAGCAAAGCGACAGTTTTGTTTTTCAAGGCCGTCGAGACCTTTTTTTTAATTGAATTATTATGTTTTAAACTTAAATATCTCATAAGTGGCATAATCAAATATCAACAAACTACATACTTTTTAAATCATAAAATGGAGATCTGTTGATATATACAGGCTTATCTTTCGCTATAATAGATCTTCTTTTTCTGATTTAAAAAATGTGGTGTGCTGATATTTGGTTAGCTGCTTTTCAAATATATAAGTTTACAATATAATAATTCATTGCTTTGCAAAACAAATGTCAGGTTTGTTATACTCAGATCTTGACACATATGGCAACGCCTCTCAAAATTTAAGTGTAACAAAGCGACAATTTTGATTTTCAAGGCCGTCTAGACATTTTTTTATTATATTTTGAAAATATCTCAAAAGTGTCTTAATCAAATATCAACAAACCACATACTTGTTAAAACAGAAAATAGAGATATGATGTTATATACAGGCTTGTCTTTTGCTATAACAACAGATCTTCCTTTTTCTTTTTAAGTTTAAAAGATCATAATTCAATCGAAACTGAGAGATACCCATATCGTTCAAATTAAGTTAAATGTATTAATTTTTTCTCACATTATAATATTTCACATTTTTGGTTAGAACATGGCCATGATCCAGATATTAATGGGATCTAAAACTAGTAGCTTTCCTAGCCAAACTGGTGAAGCATCTCCTTAGCCGCAAAAATAACCAATATAATCAAATACAATATTTCAATCAAATCAGTATTTATCTTTTGCTTGAATTTTCGACCGTACCTTTCAAGATTTCCAGATCTCCACTATATTATATCGATATTAAAAAGACAATTTTTTTCTCCAGGTAACTGATGATATGTCTACACCCTCAAGGTCACAAACAAATACAACCGAAAAATCAGAATCCATTTTTTACTACATTGGCAGTAGCTCCAATATTAGGTTCTTTTGGAAGATGATTTATTTCATCAGTTTCTCTGCCAGTATACTAACGTCACATAAAATTCAATTTTCGTTTTATGTGGCGTTAGTGGATTCATTCGAATTTGATATTTATACTGGCAAAGAAAATAATGAAATACATCATCTTGCAATAGAGCTTAATCTTGGAGCTACTGCCAACGTGGTTGATAAAAAAAAGGGATCTTGATTTTCCGGTTAAATTTATCTTTGACTTTGAGGGAGTAGACATATCATCAGTTACCTGGAGGGATAATAAGACTGTAACTTTGTTATCGGAAATCTTTGAAAGGTACGACCGAAAAGCCAAGCAACAGGTAAATACTTACTGTGGGAGAAATTTTTCATAAAACTTCATTGCTGATAAAAAAAAATATAGGCCCCTGCATAGGATCCTGCGGCGCCTATGATGCCGAAGCTCTATGCTTCAACGTACTAAGTGCACCGGTAAATCTACCACTACGTGAAGCTTTCAGATAAAATTTTCGGTAAAATAAAGTCGATGGTAAAGCGGATTAATTATTATTGCGTGAAATATGTAGAACGAAGCAAACGTACTTAACCATTTTAAGACCTCATCCATTTTATAATATTGATTAATGTTCCCCCATAATCCATAATAGCCATTCTTACACTTATGGTTTTAATTTTTGTGCTTGTATTATGATCAAGGTAAGGGTATATTATACATGACATAACTGAAATAAAGATGCATCAAAGATTCCTTGATATGCTCTATACTTATGTATCATTATATGTCCTTAGTCAACTAAAGCATGTTCTTACTTGACACTTTACTTGCGTTATGGTGGCAATAGATGGCAACATATGAATGTATGAATTATCAAATTATATTGATAATTCTACCCCTATGGCTAATAATATTTTAATTTTTATAGATCTCGTGTCATCATAACGATGAATAATGACTATTTTTGTCAAGGTAATTCTTAATTAATAGTATATACAGCCTAGACCAGCTGGAGACATGAGACAAAGCAAAAAGGTCAATAATCAATCAATAAGTAGGTAGCTATAATAGCTCGATATAATTACAATACTCGTTGTACCATCGAATTTTAATTGTGCTACCGTTTTTTAGTTTTGCACTCAAATAAGAGATGTCAGGGATCATTAGGATCCTTTGAAGTTAGTTATCTTTTTAAATAGGTATATTGTATGATAATCACTTAGTTATTTTAAAGCAAATATTAATATTATACAAACACAGCAGTAGAAAAACTTATTTTAATTTAAGGATAAGGTCATGGTTCAGACCCCGCTGAGGCTAAGTGCCATCTTCCCTGAACATTAAATTATTCAGGAAGTGTCTCTGAACTGACTCGACTGAGTAAGCGTGGCAGATGTATATAGGGGACCAAACAATGGAAGGGTAGTCTAACTTTGATCTCACGAAGGAGTAATACAGGAGATTAAGGGTAGATACATTTGAAAAGTGTTTGAATGTTCTCAGTATAAAACCTAATGCTCTAGAGGCATTAGCCACCATCTGCTCGATATGATTGGTGAAACAGAATTTCTCATCGAAAACGACACCTAGATCCCTCACCGTAGTGCGTCTAATCAAGGTGGAATCGTTTATGGTGTAATTAAAAAGAGTAGGATTTTTATATACTTTGCACTTCGATATGTTTAAGCGAAGTTTGTTAGCCGCGCACTACCTACTGATCGTATCAATACTGGCTTGAAGAAACACGTGGTCCCGAATGCATCGATGCGGCGGAACATTTCCAGATCATCAGCATAGGCGAGAGAGCTGCAGCTTATCAGAGAGACCAGATCGTTAATAAATATGTTGAACAACAGTGGCCCCAGGTTGAACACCTGGGGGACACCCGACGTCGGTACAAATGGTTCCGATGTAAAACCCTCGATTTCAACAAATTGACGACGAATAAAGAGGTAAGATTCCAATACTAAGATAAGTTTATTAGAGAAACCGAACTGGTCAGATGCCTTCCGTAGCAAAATGTGATGATCAATTTGGTCAAATGCTTTTGCAAAAGTCTGTGTAAATAACATCGACTTGACTTCTGCTGTTAAGGGCGTCGGAGACATTAGAGGAGGAAGAGCAGAGATTAGTCATACATGATCTTCTGGAAAAAAGCCGTGTTGATGAACTGACAATCTGTTACGTATATTGAAGATTAGGTATTTCTGTAAGACAATCTCTAGCACCTTGGAAAAGTTGCATAATATGGAAATACAACGATAATTTCCTACTAGAGATGGATCGCCTTTTTTGAAATTAGGCTAATCCTCCAAACCCCCGGAAACACACCAGTTCTCAAGTTCAGGTTGAACATGTAACAAAGAGGAGCACTCATGACCAAAAAGCTGGGAATTCCGTCCGGCCCATATGTACAACCTAAGAAGTCTGAATTTGACACGTTGTTACTGATATTTGAAAGATCCAGTAGTTCAGAACTAAGTCTATTATGAAGACCGAGCATGACTCCCCCTCCCCTGGATTCGTCCATTCGGTCTGTTCTTCTATCAGAGCGGTATATGATGTATGAGTCTGTCCTAAAAGTTCTGAGTCTATAATAAATATCAATTAAGTTTGCAATTTAGGTATGACATTACGGGAAATTTTCTGTTAAATTAGAACGGGACATTTTTGCACGTAGAATTATTTTTCAATTAATATTCTTATCTTATTTTTGTAATCATCTCAGGTAAATTGATGCCTAGGGCATTATATACGTAAGCATTGCCTAGTATCTTTTGCATATACCCAGCCATGTTGTATTGTATCCTTGGCAGTATATTTTTTCTGTCGGACTTATCAGTATTTGAGACTTGAGGCCTCGTTAAGGAGCCTTGTTAGGTTCTGGTTAAAAAAGCAATTTTGAATAATTAAAGAAATTTTCTTCAATAGTTAAAGAGTGTGGCCTTCTCAGGAGAACTTTGGGCCTTGCTGAAACAAGACCTTAGGTTTTGTATGCGTTTCTATCCTTTTCTCATATTGATTTTTAGACTGATAAATCTGTCTCATATGGATTTTAAAATAACGTTCATTCATTACCTCATTTCTATACCTTCCAAATTGGTAGTTTATTGCTAATTGAGCTTTAATTTTGTACATTATATTTCTTGAAATATAACCTCTTAAAAACAAATTTTAAACAGAAATTATATTAATTTAATTTAAACTGGAATTACTATTCTGTATATTTTATTATTCTCCGGCGTAATGAGCAATATCAATGTTAAGTACTCTCTCAAAAATGTAAACTATATTAACTGACTGATGATCCTCGCCAAATCGAGATTGAACCCGGTAGACATTCATGTCTTTAACCGCCTTGTACTGCTTTGCATTCGGCCATACAACCAGGACATCTTCCGGTGTCGTCACAGGCGTGTCCTGCATCACTCTCCAGGAAGCAGGGACGAACCTCAAAGTGATAAATCAATTAACATAGATCACCATGAATATTCCTTTGTAAATTTACATTCCATTTAAACTTTGTTGTCAGAGGGAGATTAATTATTGTTCTCTATTCAACATTTATAACTTAAAATATAAATATATACATTTTTGACGCAATTGATGATTACCTAAATATAAGTTAATCAACCAGCCAAAATAGTTAAATGTACAGAAAAGCCAATCAAAATATATATGAATTAATGCTTGTCATAGAAATCTTTTAATTTGAGATACATTTAATTAATTAATGCTATTCAGTTTTAATATATTCGCAATTTAATAGTTCACCAAGTGTAGAATTTCTATTAAATTAGCATATTTATGACGTTACAATTTTTGTGGCATTTTGGATGCCGAATTATTTTGACTATTTTGATGCTTAACATTATTTCGCATAAATTTGAATGATAATTTGGAAAGCAGGTTAATAAATACTAGACATCAATTATCCCTGCATGGGTTAAATTGCCGTTCGTAGTTGTTTTGAAAATCATGGGTGCCAACGAGTTAAAAATTAATGGATTGCCCATAGCTTCTAAGAGAAGAGGGAATTAGTACCTATAACTACATTCATTTACACTCGTGATATAAGAATTTGTTATCCCACTAATTTTGCACTCAATCACAATAAGTTAATAAATATTGTATCAAAATCTATAAACTAATAAGAAATGACTATATTTATAATTTTTTAAATATTATTTACAGAATCTTTGATATCTTTCAAATAAATTCCTGATGAGGAGGAAAGTTAGAAGGAGTAACATCCAAACTCCTATTGAGATTTTCTCCAATTATACTACTGTCTACCAACCACCATGACCTTTTATTGTTAAGACATCTGCACCAGAATATGCCAGCTATGACGTGGAGAACCACCTGAAACAGTACTCAGTGTACTTTTCAAGGTAATTTAGTTTTAGGTATAACGCGACTTCCAAAAGTATTGATGCCCACGATATATCTGATTGCCCCGTTTGGACTGAACGAAAAATCGAATAATTTCAACCCTAATTATACCATTATTTCCAAATGTGACAAACAAGTCTCTGAAGTGATTCTGTCAATTCTTCTCTCCTATTTGCTCCAATCTATCCAACAGTTAAGGCCACCTTCGAAAAGAAAGATTGGTTATTATCCCCTTTATCTAAAAACTGGGTTTCACCCTATTGTGAGGGCCACAATTTCCTAAAAGAAATGCAATTAAATTCGTGTGTTTACTTAAATCAGCAATATATTACACACTCGTTGGGCAAATTTCGCATGCATGCGGTAATAAAGCTCATAGCCCACTTATTTTGTAAAGAGATCTTATAGTATTCAATGAATTAGTAACAGTTAATAATTGGGCAAATCAAATATTCAATAAGTTCTTTACTTATATGAATTAAGCTCTGCAAAAAGCATAAAGTAACTACAAAATTTGCCGAAAATGGCACAATTTAAATATTAATGTAACAAATAACTGTAAAAAGTAAGCGCTTAAAATTTACATTGTCCCATCTCTCCTAGAAGGTACAGGACAAATGGACCACCGACTATAGGTGAGATGGACTGTACACTAATTTAGTTTTTCTTCCCCTTTTTCGTTCATTTCCATTAGAAGAGTTGGCACGTGTTGATATAGAATGTGCAAGTTTCGAGCAACCATCTAGACTAGAGAATGCACCGTAACAAGTCCTCTTTTTTGTAAGGCTAACCCAAAGTAACTCAGACACCCGATGCTAACGCACTGATTTTCGAGATCATCCAAGGTTTCTTCCCCACTAGAAGAATTATCCAAGATTTCATATTCATCAGATTCTGAAGGGATTGGTCCGTGCCCCAAGTTTCTTTTGCGACACTTCTTCTGTAG
>MU184333.1:0-30262 GCA_016904865.1 Pissodes strobi | reverse complement strand
CCCTGGACAGTCGGCAAGGATATGAGTGGGCAATTCCTAATCCTCCTGAATCAGGTTCTATTTCTCATCGGGGCATCACCTGAGTTTTGTGCACTTGAAAGAGGGCATTTGCACCATTACTGGAGCACTAGCAGACTTCCTTGGATTTTTTATCCTTTACACAAGCGTTTGCTGTGTTCACCTTTAACGGAGCCCTGTGAGCTATTTAACGAAGCACCGATGCCGGAGCCGTAACCGCTAGCATCGACGCTTTACTCCTTTTTCTTAATTTTAGGCTGAATCTCGGGAAGGTTACTAGCGTTAACCCCAACTTCAACACAACTGAGACTCCAATTCGCTCCACAGGTTACCGAGGAGTCTTCGATATGGGGCCTGCGCTAGACCACGGAAAGATTATCAGCGTTAACCCCGAATACCCCATAACCGGAGTTTCAGACCGTCCCTCAGTTACCGATGTCAAGTTTGCTCTAGACTCCTAGGTGGTTTCAGCGTTAGCTCTGATTCTCCTGAAGTCCGTACTAGACCGTTCCTCAAATTGTGGAGAAACTGTCTATGTGGGGCTTGCCCTTGACGCCTGAAAAGTGCTCAGTTTTGGCTCCTTTTTATGGCAGTGGCACACACATTAAAGGGAGTTCCTATGACACTCGACGAGCGGTGCGTGTGCAAATATGTTGATTGACAGGGTTCCTAAACAGTTGTAGATTGTAATTAGGGGGACGCAGACGATTCGGGAGTGAGTTCCACAGTGATGCGGTACGTGAGACAAAGGATTCTTTGTAATGCGACGTTCTAGGTGTTTCCAGTTGTACGACGAACGGGTGCGCCTTAGTTGTCTGTCGTGACTGTCTGATGACAGGCGCTGCTGGGAGCGGGATGACGGGGGCCAAATCCTGCAAACATCTGCTGTGAAAATATCAATAAAACAGGGACATCTCGGCCACATGTCTGCGGTGTTTCAGGCTATCCAGGTTCCGGGTCAACTCCAGGTCGCCGATGAAAGGCACAGTTCTCTTATGAATGGAACACAGTAGCTTTAACGTGTTCTTAGGTGCGGCACCCCAGATGTGTGAGCAATAATCTAAGCACGGTCTTATTTGCGCTTTGTAGAGCAAGAGTAGCTGTTGCGGTGTATATAGTGCACAAGGCTTCGGCAAAGCTGACTTTGCGATGTTAGCAACGTGGTCATGCCAGGAGATATTGCCGTTGACCGAGACACCCAGTAGTCCAGTTGACGAGGATACAGGAATAGTGAATCCTGCCATTATGATGTCAGGGTACACCGTATTAGCTTTCTTGGTAAACGAGGCTGCTTGGGTTTTTGCAGCATTAAATTGGACCAAATTCCTCTCGCCCCAGGTTCGAACTTCCTCCAGATCATGATTAATTGTTGTAATCTGCTTATGTCTGCAGTGATAAGTCTCAGTCGCTGGCAAAGGTTTTTCTGATCTAAATTGAAAGACAATGGTACTGCCATCTGCAAAACTGTAAACAGGATTAATGGTTACGGTTAGCACGTCATTAATATAGATGAGAACCAGAGTTGGTGAAAATATTTCGCCCTGGGGCATTCCCACATTTAGGGTGAATGTGTGAGATGTATCCATCAATTGCACCGTGCAGAGATCGGTTCTTAAGGAAGCTGGCAAGCCAGCTGCAGAAAGACGCTGGCAATCCGAAGGACGACACTTTGTTGAGCAATTTGTCATACCAAACTATGTCGAATGCCTTTGAAATATATAATGCAATCGCTCGAGATTCTCCGTAGTTCTCAATTGCCCTACTCCATATATGTGTGAGATGGGCCAATATATCTCCTGTGGATCTCTGTTCTGGAAGGCGTATTGGTTATCACTGTTTCTTCTGTTGGTCTCGAGGTACTTGAGTAGTTGACTACACGTTCCATGACTTTAGATATTGTTGGAAACGAGAGGCCTGTTCATTTGGCTTTGCTTAACCTGCTCGGCAAATCAAATAAATTAGCTTGGAGCAGAACACGAAATGCCATAACTGCACTCCAAGCAGATATTTCCTGCTCGGATCACTTCCTAGCTTGCTGCCCCAAATGAACGCGCTTTTTGTTAAGTCAGCACATGGATAGGATATCTTATAACTTTATATATAGGAATATTTTTCTCAAAAAAGCCCACAATGCCTTTCAGCCTTTCAAAATTTAAAAAGTGGCGTTATATTATTATTTTATATGTCGAGGTTTTTGTTGATTATCTGTCATCTTTCTACTTTTGCTCTAGCTGCTCCACCTCCAGACTAGGTGCAAGTAGAGCATGATCTATCTAATCTGCAGCACAGTGCTCCATCCCAAGCGAACAAAAAAATTTCAGCTGCTCGAGCCAAATGAACATCGATCACCTACTCCAAGAAGCTTAGAGTAGTGAGAGCAGACCAAATGAACAGGCCTAAGGCAATTCTCAGTTTGATGGCGTGGTTTTCTTGCCTTGTTTTTGTTACAGGTTGAACCCGAGCGACTTCCAAGATTTTAACTGTGGGAGAAATAGACAGTCACCAGCTGCTCAGAGGGCTTTATACAACGAGGTTCGTTCTGAGAGATGTTTAAAATTGGTGCTTCATCCATCTAAATCGGGCGGTCAACACCCATGCCCTCTCTTGTGAGGGTTGTTGCGTTCTAAGCGGTTCACTAACCCAAATTAACCTAGTAACCCTTAGGGGGGGATCCTAGAGGGTGAATCTCGTCCGTACAAAGCGAGTTCTACTTTTTTTGTGAGGTGCGGTTTCTCCAATTTCTCCATTCCCAGCCGGGCTTGAGATCTGCATTGGCGGAGTTTCATTATTTGGTATAATCTAAGATGCGAAAATGTTCCAATTACCTTTAAAGATGAGCCAAGGGGTTGGTTCTAAGTCCATTCATACTTTTCCCTATGGTCCTTTATCAAAATCATTGGAGTAATGTCCATACGTTACAATATAAATATTTTCGGCATGTTTTTTAGCTATGGTATCGAAGTTTGAAGACCCTGTTCTGACAAACACTTGAGGCTATTTATATCATACCTCTCCATTAGGATCAAACCATAATTTCTTGTCAAAATCCGATAAAATTTTAAGGGGCCATGCAATCTATTTGTTGACTTATTGGCCCTACTTCTGCAAGTAAAAATAAAATCTGGGCTTCTTCATTTTCTAAGATTATTTACTCGTATTGTTTTTATCCTTCATAAATTATGGAATAATTATGAATGATTGTACCTTTGAGATTATGCCATGATGATCAGTATCTTCAGCAAATAGTTAAAATTAGAACATGTAGAATAATTTTTATTAGTGCCAATTATGGGGACCCCCAAGACAGAAAAATGTTGAAGGCATCGCCGACCGGAAATTAAAGTTGCCGCTTTAGATTTTATCTGGCCACATATAATTTAATTTGTTAGATTTTTTGGAGAAAAATGTGCCAATTATTATATATTATTAAAGTTTTTATGGCTTCCTTAACATAGAAATGACCATCTTCTCAACTCGAATGATACGCTCGTTCCTAATTTGGATTCACAGTTATCGAAATAATACGCTATTTGGCTTCCATACGTATATAATTTCGCTACAATTTTTAAAATTCCTCTACCATAACTAATTACTAAAAACTCCAAGGCGAGGAACAATTATCACGATCTATGATTTTTTGAAATTATATATATTTTCGTCTTTAATTGAATGAGAAAAGGTGGTATTGTTGTCTTATAGGTTTCATCGGCCAATTATCATAGGCGTTGCCTAATGGAAATCACTATGTGAAGCGAGTATATGCGGAGGTTACAAATAAAACAATATGTAATTAATATTACTTGGAAAATTATAATAAGCCATGCAGGCACGCATAAGGTAGATATCAATTACATATTATTATCGGAATTGCAGTTCTTAACTGTGCTCTTCTAAAATAAATAAGACGTACTAGGGCAATGTGGGAAGGATTACTTAATCAGTGATTTAAGCGAAGAATGGCTTAATCTTGAAAATACAAATTGGAAAGATATATAAATAATAAATCAACTAACTTGAGCATTAAAAGATTTAAAATTAAATCGCTGGCGAGTGGTATGGTGTTACTAACTACACCTATCCCTAAAAAACTAAGCTGGGCTTCAGACTATCGCGCAGAGATAGCGCGGCTTTATGTTCTGGCATTGGTGAGAAATAATTTTTAATTTGGACACCGTTTTGAGCTTTCTAGAATATGACAGGTTTTATTATATATGTGAAACCTTCTTCTTCTTCTTATTCTTCTTCTTCTTTAACAACTTATCGTCCAACTTTGGACATAGACCTCTCTGAGTTTCCACCAGTTTGATCGGTTTTGTGCGGCACTTTTCTCTTTAGATCATCCGCCCAGCGCATCTGTGGTCGTCCTCTTGTGCGATGCCCTAGCCATGGCCTCCAGTTTTGTATTATTAAACTGTTCCAGCGTTGATCTGTTTGTCGCACATTATGACCTGCAAAGCTCCATTTTAATGACACTGCATACTCTATGACATCTCAAACGTTTGTTTTGCTCCTGATCCACGTATTTTTTCTTTCGTCTGCCAACCTAATTCCCAGCATGGATCTTTCCATGGACCTTTGTATTTTTGCGATTTTATCTATGTTCGCTTTGGTAAACGTTGGCAGTATACACTGGTTGAACACCCTGTTGTTTAGATACTGAGGTATCTTGAGATTCCCCAGAACAGAAGCTAACTTCCCGTACGCAGTCGGATTTGTCGGGCTATTTCAGTCATTTGATTCTCTTTACTTAACTTGAATATTTGCCCCAAATATATGTCATACTAAATGAAACACTTTGTATTCCATGCAAAATTTTAATCCAAAAGGACTTCTTATAGAAGCATAACAACAGAGCGCTTTCGGCCTAGGCCATCATCAGTGTTACTTGTCATTTGGACCTGAAGAGCAAATTAACGAAGAGAAACGATTAAAATTTTGCATGGAATACAAAGTGTTTCATTTAGTATGATTCATACATGCACACAGCCATTACTCTTCACCAAATATATGTATTCCTCCACTTTTTCCAGAACACAGTCGTCGACCTCAATATTCTTGTCCTCTTGCGTGTTTGTCATGATTTTAGTTTTCTGTAGGTTCATTTTTAGGCCAACTTTCCATGATGATCCTGTTAGATCTTTGACCATTGTTTGAATCGTTTTAAAAGATGCTGATATTAAGATGATGTCATCTGCGAACCTATGGTGAGTCATTCTTTTGCCGTTGATGTTTATTCCGTATTCTGTCCATTGTAGATATCTAAATACATCTTCCATGGCAAGTGTAAATAGTTTTGGGGATATTGCGTCGGCCTGTCTGACGCCCCTTCCTATTGCTATTTTTCGCGTTTTTCGTTCCAGTTGTATCACAATGGTTGCTTTTTTGTATATATTATGGATGAGTTGTCTATAACGAAAATCTATACGACAGCTATGCATAGTCTGCTTCACTGCCCACAGCTCTATGCTATCAAAAACTTTTTCATAGTTCACAAGTGCGACCAACAAGGATAAGTGGTATTCATTTGTCTTTTCCATTTGAGTTCTCACTGTAGAAGGTGATTTGACGAGCTGAATCCTTTCCTAAATCCCGCTTGTTCTACTGGTTGGTACGCATCCATCTTTGATGTTAGCCGATTATTGATGATCCTTATGAATACTTTGTACATTTGTGATAGCAGTGAGATGGATCGGTAGTTTCTAATATCCCCTCTATCTCCTTTCTCCTTTTTTATGGAGAAGAATAACTATGCTGTCATACCAATCATCGGGAATAATTTATTTGCCTGGGCACTCATTAAACAGAATATTTAAGGTGTTGATTATTTTGTTTTCCCTTCTTTTAACATTTCTGCCAATACGTTATCTGGACCAGCAGCTTTGTTATTTTTCAGCGCTTTTATAGCGTATTCTAACTCATATTTCTCGATGTCCGTCAATTCCTCTGAGTTGACATTTCTGACTGTTTTGTTTATATTCCCTTGTACGAGGTTTTCCGGAGCCCGCTCGATGTGTAAAGATCTTTATAGAATTGTGTTATTATGTTCTCTATTTTGTGTTTTACCCTTGCCTCTGTTCCATTGCTGTCTTTCATGGATAATATCCTGGCTAGACACTTCATTCCTCTGTTGGTTTCAATTATTTTTTCTATTTCGGCTTCATTATATTTTTTTAAATCATCTTTAATCCTTGTGCTTATGGTCTTATTTAATTGTTTGTATTCATTCGATTGTCTCTTTCCTTGGCTGATTAGCTCTCTTCTCTGACTAATTAGATTGTTGTTGATTATATTCATATATATTTCTACTTCTTCTTCTAGATTGTTACTTTCCTATAAAACTGTTTTAAATTCTTCTGCCTTTTCTATTATTTTGTGCGCATCTATTTTCGTGAAACTTTTAAAAACCCGTTTCCTCGTTAGTTCTTTGTCAATTGTGATTATTGCCCTTAACAAGCGATGATAACTATTTTGGAACCAGTATGTTTTAATTTGAAATAGTATCACTCTAACCTAGGGTCAGCAAATCCCTGATTCCAGTTCTGATTGTGATTTGTAACTATTTGGTGAAAAGGAATGCTTGTTTAACATGCCTGAGATCAAACTCTGCTTGCATGCAATACAGTTTTCAAGAAATTGCGTTATTTCAAAGCTCACGAAACAAAAACTAAATGTATTGACGTAATTAACTAAACCTTTCTTCTTTCCGATCAAAATTGCAGAACTATATTTACCTTAAAAACGCGAAGGCCAACCCACCAAATTATTAAATTGTCGCCTACTAAAACTTTCTTCTTATCTTATCCTTGAAACCGCTTGCAACTGACTAAAAAGAAGTAGGTTACCACGACATTAAGTGTTAAGTGTAAAAACCAGGTAAATAGTGGTTCAGATTTTCAAATTTTATCTTATCATTAGAGCAAATCATGAGTCTAAGCTTGTTCATATCTTGCTTGATGGTGAACTGAAAGTCTTTTATGCCTCTTGATATTATAGATGTTCTGAGAGGTACATACCTGAATCTTGAGCTATATATGTTGAACTAACCCAATTTTTTTAAGAGTCTTCATATAGATGGGAACCTTTAGAATTAGGATGCTTTTGATTCTTCTTCTTCTTCTTCAAACAGCCTGTCTCGTCCACTGCTGAACATAGGCATCCGTTAACGATCTCCATTTATTTCGATCCTGTGCCTCCTGGATCCATCCTGTTGTTATCCTCTTTATGTCGTCCGTCCACTCATTGTTGCGACATGTCCGGTATAATTCCATTTCAGATATGTTATTCGCGCGTATTTGATCGTTTGGAATCCTGTCTCCCAACCTGATTCCCAACATGGAGCGTTCCATGGCCCGCTGCACTACTTTGACTTTATTGACCGATTTTGATGTTAGCGCCAGGGTCTCTGAGCCATAAGTCAAAACCGGCAGAACACACTGGTCAAACACTTTCCGTTTGAGGCATTTGGGGATCTCGGACTTGAACATGTGTTTTACCTTCCCATAAGGGGTCCACGTTAATCCAATTCTCCTTTCAATTCCGCAGGTTTGATCCTATTATCATGCCCCAGATGTATGCGTGTAAGATGTGACTTCGAAGATTTCTTTTCCTACTATCAGAAAGTTCCGGACAGGGACTAGATTTGTTATGAAGTTCTTTTTTGACGAATTGATTTTAAGCCCGGCTTTATGTGAAGCAGCTGTTAGTCTTACAAGCAGTTCTTCCGCCTTATCCAAGCTATCCGAGATTAGCACAATGTCGTCAGCAAATCGAAGGTGACTGAAGTTTTCACCATTAATATTTATACCCATATCCTCCAACTCGATACTCTTAAACATATATTCCAGCAAAGTGGTAAAAATTTAAAGGAGATTGCTGCACCCTGAATCTATCCGTCATCTCGTGGAGTCTCACGCTTGCTGTTGCATTTTCGTATATGCGGTGCAGTATAGCAGAGTACCTATGGTCTACTCGACAGTCATCAAGTGCTTTGAACATCTCACTATGCTTCATGGAGCCAAAGGCCTTTTCATAGTCCACAAATATTAACACGAGCGGTTTATTGTACTCTACGGATTTCTCAATCAAAGTCTTAACAACCTGTAAATGGTCATTTGTTCCCCCTCGATCGGAAACCTGCCTGTTCTGCAGGTTGGTAGAAATCGAGTTTCGATGTTAGACGTTTAGTCAGAATTTTGGTCAACAGAGGACAAGAGAGCAGGCTAATTGGTCTATAATTTTTCAGGTCTGCATATTTCCCTTCTTATGCATTATTCAGATTTTAGGTGTTGTGGTTTCTGTAAGACACTTATTGAATAGTTTTGTTACGCTCATTAACAATTGTTCTCCACCTTCCTTAACTGCCTCCATCATGATGTTGTCTTCACCTGACGCCCTATTGTTCTTCATTTCCGACATTGATTTTAAGGTTTCTTCCTCTGTTATTTATTTATTTATCAATTTATTAATCACAGCATCAAATCAACAGCCTAAGCCATTTACAGATACATTTCGTATGACCTAATATCTAATAACATAATGAATTAAAATTAAATATTATTTATCTACATTACGGCATATGCTGTGACTAAATGCTATATTTGTTTATAATCCTGAGACTGAACCAGAAACAGGATCTCTTCAACATTCATCCCAAAACTTTTCAAGTTCCAGATCTAAGTCACTTGAAGTTGAGCTAAATTCTCAGTACTGTTGACACTATCCTTCAAAATTCCCAATAACTGTAAATGATTGTACGCTTGGGGCGGATGAAAGCCAAATTTCTTGTAAAACAAAAACTTACGTTGCACCCTTTCAATAGACTTTATCCATACTTTATATTGTGGTGACGAGATGACACCACCATCTAGGCAAAACCAGACTACCAAAGAGCTTAAGACACAATTCAACATTAAACTGCTTGGTGGATCTAATGATAAACCCCATTGTTTTATGTGCATTATTAATCATGTGTGATATATATTCATTAAAATTTAAGGAACTGTTTTATAAAATTCCCAGATCCTTATGCACATTAGCTGTTTGCAGAACATTGTCATTAATTCCATAGTCATAAACTACTGGATAATTCTTTAGTGAAAAAGTCATAGATGTACATTTACCAGCATTCAGAATGAATCAATTAGTTTTACACCACTCATACACATAATTAAGGTCTTCTTGCAGACATTCATAGTCATGACCAGATGAAATCACTAAGAACAACTTTAAGTCATCAGCAAAAAGCAGTGTTCCTGAGTGTCTAACTACATCACATATACCATTTATAGAGATTATGAATAACAAAGGGCCTAAGGTTGAACTGTACTACTATAAATTTTAGATTTTGCACCCCTTACCTCAACGTACTGTTCTCTATCACACAAGTATGACAACATCAAGTTTACTGACATTCTCATACTTGAACAATTGTACTGTTTTACTTTATTGAAAGCCTTCTCCATATCTGTATAGATAACATCAACTTGAGGCTTGTTGTACAAAGCTTCCTGTATGTACTGTACAAATATTATGAGGTTTGTTACAGTTGATTTCATGATGTTGAATGGAAATATGATGCTTTACTTCATTATATATCCTATTGAATAATACAATTTCAGAAACTTTTGATGGAGATTGGCCTATAATTTTCAATATTTTGCCTAATCCCACCCTTAAACACAGGAATTACTTTACTTCTTTTCCAAGATGAAGGGAAAACTGACATATTCAAACTGATACTGAATACATGTGTCAGCGGTTTTAGTAATAATTCACCATATCCCTTTATTATGTAACCCGGAAGTCCATCAGGTCTTATTGATCTATTTCCCTTCAACTTTCCAATAGCCATTTGAATTTCCTTCTCAGTAATTGGCATCTTGCAAAAGTGTTATTTTAGAGAATATACATTTAAGTTTAAGCTCTCCCTTGGAGTAAAAACTGAGCTGAAGTAACTAGCAAACCCATCAGCGGTATTATTGGCTTCCTTTAACGATATGTGTGCTATATCAGGCATTTCTTCCGATTCCTGGTTTAAAACTCGAGGGATGTCCTCAGTGCAGCTCAGCTGTTCGATATTGCAGTTTAAATTTGCATAGAAATCTTTCACAGTTTCTAGGATTGCTTCTTTATTTGTGATCATTTGTCCATTTGCATTTTCCAGTTTAATGATTTCTGCTTTTCCCAGTGCGATTTTACTTCTGAGTATTTTCATGCTCTTGTTTCCTTCCACAACTTTCGTTGCCCATTTTGTGATATAATCTCTGATATCCTTCCGTTTAGCTTTCGATATATTTATGTTCAATATCCTCAATAATTTGTCTCTATTGATTGAGTGCCTGTGTACTATTTCTCGCCATTATTTCATACGATGACGGATATTTACTGAGATCCTTTCCTCTTTATCACTTCGCTGGGTACAATGTATTTACTGGGCTTCTTGTAATGATTGTAGTATTGTGTTGTTTAGGTCTTCTATATCCTTTGTGTCTATATTTCCCATCTTTTTAGCTATGGTTCCGTGATATTCCTCCTTGTTTGCAACTGTATTTTATTTCTTATTTTTGGTATTTTGGAGTATTCTTCTCTCCTTTTCAGATTTAACATTATTGTTGCTCTTACCATTTTATGATCGCTTCCCACTGATTAAGGTATTTGGGGATCTCGGATCGTCGGGCACTGAGGCTTTGTCTTCCTCATTTGCATTTTCATATACGGGATTTTAGCCTTAAAACACCATCACGCTGGCCGTGCGTATTGATAAGTGCTTGAGTCAGCCGCCCACTCTGGAACTAGACGCTGTTTGCAGCCGCCCATTCTGGGTTGGACTTTTTAGCTTCGCCTCCATACATCGAGACCTTACCGGCATGGGTAGCCCTACCAGCAGCTACGCTACCCCCGGCATCGCTCCCCGGATATTGGAGGCTACTGAGCCCTCTCACCGCGACAAGGCAAAGTCCCCGAGAGGGTGCTTTTGATTATGATTAATATATTTCTGCAACACTTATGCAGAGATCATTTTTTTCTATCGTTGGAGGTACATAGTAGCACCGTAAAATTGTCTAAAATAGAATAAGTAGATAAAATTATACCCCAAGTAAACTCTAAAAAAATCCCAGGGATGAGTCTATTTATCCAGATTTAGATTAGGTTATTTGATATCTTCAGTGAAGTTGTATGCAGTAACGATAGTCTAACCTGAACTAAAAATACTAGTGGCCAGGACTGCCAGTGTAAGCACAAATTAATACGAAAATTGGTGGTCCAAAAGTTGGTTACCAACAATTCAATTTCTCAGGCCTGTTAATCGAAGTAAGAAATTTCAATTCAAAGTCCGCAATATGCGAGAGAAAAAGACTTCTTCATTTGTTTAATTAACATCACCCGCGTACGCAAAAATAGCTGGCGCGGAGCGCTCTAATACGACAACCGAACTTCCTTCGTGATATCTCTCCGTCTTCGTCTCTCCCTCGATCCGTTTGCAGCATTTTTGTAAGCGCCTATCTTTTTCCGACAATTGCTTAATTACCGCCGCATGTTTCATTAAGTCAGCAAACGGATTATCGCCTGCACGCTGACACCGGCATGCGAACAGTTCCAAGAAAATAAGACGAAAAAGCGCTGGAAAACAAGACTGCATCACCGACCCGAGATGGTCTTGGTTCTTCGGTTTGCGCTGTATTTGTTCAACCAAATAACTACTATCGATTTAACGGTTTTACTGTTCTAGCAATTCGACACGCTTTTTGTGACAGGACGATTATTATTCGCCGATTTGACTAATTTGTGTTGGTTAATCTCTCCTTTTAGTATCTGTGGTAAATATGAAATCCTTTACTTTTCTTACGATTTATGTTACATTTTTAATAAAGTTCCAAAAGGAGCTCAAAACTCTTAAATGGTAAAGTTAGACTATTAAGAATAAAATCCATACACACCAAGGCCTAAATTATTTTGAAACAAAAACCAGGGATCCATCATGGGAATTGACGGTCAAACATGCACATAATAAAGACCAGAGAATCTTTAAGACAAATAATCGTGCTGATGCGTCTGCTTCGTGCCGTGTCAACATAAAATTCGCAAACATTTCAACAAAGTAAATTGACACCTTCTCCAATCAGATTACTTAGCAAATACAGCGTGACTGCCTCTGAACAAGCAACGTAAATACGACTGACGAGCCACCATGCCAACGTTCTTTATTTAGGTGGTTGGATTTGTGAGAATTTATAGAAAATAAATAAATAACTGGGCACGGCTTTTAATAGTGAAATTTAAATAGGAAATTTGGAGACGTCCTAGAGAATATTCAATTCTCTCAAGAATTGCAATATTATTTGTAATTATAATCGTAACAACATATTATTAGATTATAAATTGCATCGATGAAAAAATATCCCGAAAATATCTGATTTACTAACATCAGTATGGTCCATTACCGTCCATTGGACTAAGATATTTATGATATTGATGTCAGTTTACATAAAATACCGTATATATTATTACATTCTTGAAATCTTCCCAGACCTCTGAGCACTTTTAGATAATATTACCCTAAGCTTAAATGCGACAACTGTTTTTGAGCTATGATCGTTTGAAATTAAACATTTTACGCAGAAAAATGTGTAAGCGAAGGGTAAGGTCGGGTCAGATGGCCCACACGTGTTAATGTTTCCCATCTTTATTTGACATTTGAATGTAGCACATCCCGACGTGAGTACTGCAGTTATCACACTTAGCTTTGTTTTTCAATATACCTCTGCATGCCTGGACAATTTCAGCGACCATGAAAAGGCTGTGTCTGCATCTCTTGAGTTAGTTAAGGGTTAGGATATTCGTAGAACAACCAGAGCCTATGTTCCTATGAACTGTCAGAAATGGTTAGAGCGGAATAGGTGACAAACAAATGTCTGTGTCGGACTGATAGCCCGCATGACTATTTATATAAAAAAATCTGCTCTCCATGCAACTTTAAGGTTCATAATTGCCTGCGCTGTTTGCCCGCGTTGTTTATAACAAATCTTGAATATGTACTTAAGTTCAAAGGGCAAGGTGATAATTAATTAGTAGTTTAAATGTGTATAGTTATTCATACATGCCCCTACCCTGACAACGTTGGACCCCAACGTTTATCAAGACCTCTACGTTAAAAAATAAATGGAGGACATCCATTCAAGATGACATATCGCGTTTTAAAAAGCTTAGGATAATTTACAATAGATCATACTATCAGTAGTCATGTTGCGTTCTGCTTCTTATCTGACCATATTTATATAGAGTATAACATCCAAGTCTGAGGAATGAATCCATCTGATTGTTGGCTTTACGAAAACTGTTCTCGGCTAGTGAATTTGTGTGATCCTTACGGCAATTTTATAGTAGGAAAAAATAATATCCTACAGATTAAGTGTAAGCTATCTAGGCCATATGGTGTGGGCGAGATGGCCCATAAAGTTAACGTAAAATATTTCATTTTCTTTCACGTTTTGATTCCGAAATACTTTAAATTAATAAAATCCTAACCTACAACAGTCAAGAGGGCCATCTATCTCATAGTGACTGGAAGAGATGCCTTGGTTTTATACAGCTTGCCTTGGTTTTATATAGCTTGCCCATCTATCACGAGTTGAAAATTAAATAAGGATCGAAACTAAAATAACTAATAGAATTTATTCCTACAGAAATTCCAACTAACTGTAAGAGAAAGAGAGCTTCAGCAGGAGGTTCATAGTCTAAGGACCGGCTGACATAAGTAGCGGAGAAATGGGAAAAGGAGCAGCTAGCCCACATTTTGCCGCTCAAGCCCCAGTTTGAAGATGTGGGTTAAAGAAAAACCATTTGGCGAGAAGTCCACTGGGACTATCATCCAACTTGGGCATTCAAAATGAACAAAAACTGAAGAAACTATGAAAATATAAATTCCCTCCATGCATGCCGATATTAGATCAATAGCCTACGACTTAGGAAACAACAGGTTAAAAACCATCCATTTATCAGAGAAAAATGGGATATGGATCGCTGAATCGGTATAAAATATTTAGAAATCCTAACCCGGACCTCTCAGTTCGACATAGAAGGTGATTCATTAGTGCGAGCTAAAGGGATAACTAAAACCGATATACGTTTATTACAATATTCTTGAAGCCACTCTACCAGAAGATATACTCATGAACAGATCCACTAATATCAGGGAAAGACTGTGATCTCGTCATTAATTGCTGAAACGAACAAAGTGTCTTCTTAGCTCTCGTTTATATCTTCAAAAGCAAAAACGGAAAGCCTGAATTTGAAGACGAAATACCTCCAGGATCTGTCGTCTTTATGAATATGAAATCAGCCTACATTAATATTTATTAATTCTCGATTTGGCAATTTTGCGTCTCGAAATCTCGAAGACAAAGTTGTTCTTATTTTAGACGGGCATTCAACTGAAATGCCGAAAAATACTACATGGTACATTTGCGTGCCGAGTCACAAGGTTCAGTTTACCTTCAGCTTCAGCCACTGGACCAAACCTTTTTTGAAGATTTTCAACTAACCCAAACTAAATTTTCGCCACCAATTGATTTATAACATCTAATCCAAATAGAAAAATTACGAGAACCCATTTGGATCTGCGTTGACAAGTACCTGGATAAAGTCAGCGACCGTGGAAAAGGCTATGTCTGCTTTTAAAGCAACCGGAGTGTTCAACATTGATGCCATATTGGATTTCTCATATAACCAATCTGCAGAAACCCAAATCGATACGTATGATTGAAATATTCAACAAGGGGAAGTAAGAATTCGAGAATTTGGAAACAGATGGCGAAAAAAATAATGATGATAATTAAATAGCGGATTATCTCGTCGGATATATCGTGGATTCGATAAGCAAGTCTGCTATCGTTTTCAAGAAAGGCAAAAAACTAAAAATGAAAATGGTTAGCAAATACAATAAAACAGTAAAAAGCTCTTGCAGATTGTCAGTTCAAAGCCTGACAATCTGCAAGAGCTTTTTACTGTTTTATTGTATTTGCTAACCATTTTCATTTTTAGTTTTTTGCCTTTCTTGAAAACGATAGCAGACTTGCTTATCGAATCGACGATATATAGGTACACATTTCGTTAGGGTCACTAAACTTGCACTTGTGCAGTTTACATCCTGAAGCCTGGGCCGAAGAGGCTCTATACCAATTCAAACCAAGTTTAATCATTTGTGGAGCCAAAGGCAATCAAATCCAAGGTAAAAATGAATCCTCCACAACAATATCGAACATATCTACAATTTCATTTTTGTTTGTAGCTGTCTTTTATTTCATTATTATTTAAGTTCATCCTGTTTTGTATAATGAAGAGGATTTGTTATTTTTATACTTATATTACTTCTATTTAGTCTCAATTTCTGCTTTGCATAATTTTTAATACCTTTAATTTTTATCGAAAATACACGTTTTGAGTAATTATATGACCTTGTTTCAAAGTTATATTTATTCTTGTCCGTGATTTTGTTGTGTTTTGGATAGTTGGAGACCTAATAGTGGAAAAAATATGTCATTGCTACATACAATAGGGAGGTGAATATTTCCTTCTCCTAATGAAAAAGGTGAAATAGCAATCACGTTTCTATTTCTTCGTGATTATTATATTAAGAGATTGAAATGGCTTATTATTACCCAATAGACAAACTCCTCTCGGAGAGAACCGATTGATTCAAAACCGTTTTTTCCCTTTTTTGGAAATTTAAGAATATGCCTTGTAATTACTAACTGCCGGAAGAATCATCCTAGATATATGATTTTCGGGATCCAATTACAAATTATGATATATTCAGATCAACATGTTCAAATATCGAGGTACAGTTCCCATTAAAAAAAGTTGCTTTGCTATTATAATTATAAGTTGCTCACAAAGGTATTGACTAAACATTAGAGCAAAAATTGTTGAAAGATCGATCTGAATAAATAAATAAATTGCGTTGCAAGTAGTTCATTCTTCTGTAAATTCCTACTAATAAAAGACTTCGACCGGGATTCTTTTATGGTTATGCTATTGCATTCTATAGAGATAGGTACTTCGTGATCTTCTTTAGTTGAAACACATTTTCACAGTACTGCGTCAAGGTGCCCGGAACAAAATAAATGGCAAAGCGACACAGCTTAAACCCCCCAATGGTTCTCGGAAGCCCCCATTGTTTCGGGTTCGTCCACCCGCGCCGCCACTGACCTTTGAGCCATCGAACACAATGGTGCCGGCCATTGTTATTCAGGAGCGGGCGCAACATTTCACGCTCGCTGACAACGCGACCGCCATTTTCACCTTATCTGTGCTCGCTGATGCTTACCGTTTTGCTTATATCGAATTTTTTCATGCCCCTTCTAATATTATAAAAGATTAATCGATTTCTATATTTTTTATCGGTAAAGGAGATAATATTTATTTAAAAGATCTGCCTCTGGATTTTTTAGGTATTTATTGTTAGAGCACGATATTTAAAAGAGAAACAAGTTGAGAAGCTTGAGCGGAAATTGAGGCCCTTTACACAAATAATTTGCAGCTGAAATACCTCCCAGTTTATCTTATATATCCTCAAAACCAAGATAGCCATTAAATGATCAAAATTTCTCTAAATGAACATAGGAATTCGTAAAATAATTATTATAAATTAAATACAGCCTAATCGGAGATAGTTGAAATATGAACAACATTCAATAATAATCTTCAAAATTAAAAAAAAAAATGAAGTTTTTAGACAAAAGGATTCATTGATTTTTTCTTATTCTAGCAGAGGACAAAATTGATGCTGTATTTGATTCAGATGATAATATAAATGGCAATGATTATTGCAACAGTGATAGTGAAAATTTGATCAAGATATTTTGCCCTCAGAGACCTCCTGGAAATTTCCATTCCGATCTATCTACACATGAGGACCTACTAAAAAGTGGATGGGAGAACATGTAGATAAATTGACGTTAAGAAAGATAACTTAAAGCAAAAGTACCTGAGCTGGTGAAACTATACGAGAAAAAGTAAGAAAATCTATCCCTGTTATTGCCATATATACTGGAAATAAACCACCGATTTTAGTCGCAAATCGGTTCAAAGAAAATAAATCTTTAAGATGATACTTACAGTAGATAATGTAGTGAAGCTCTTGCCCTTGGCGATAAATCCAGTTCGATTTAACCTAGCCACCTAATTGATGTTTTAGATTTACTTTGAGAATATTTTTTCAAATAAATGCTTTAAAAGTCGTATTTTTTCCTCTAAAAGTTGCGATTCTTGTACCAATCTTAAACCATACGTCTAATCTTAATTTTTGCCTATTTTTATTATAAACAATTGCTAAAGTTGGATTTAAATGATTTCAAACCGACCTAAAACCCATTTGTCCTCCATTTCGTGAATACAAATTGGATTTTATTGGGATTTCAGATTTTATTCGTTAAAAATCCTAAGATTTCTTATTTAATTAAGTTATGGATGCCGATGTAGAAAGATCAAATGAATTCACTAAAAAAGAACTGAAATTTTTGAGATTTTGGTACTTAGGTACTTCTCTTGAAAAAGTTGGAGTAAATCGGAACAACATAATCTGATAGATAGATAGTTTTTTCTGGCATTTAAAAAAAAATGATTATGTACTGCATAGTATTGACGCTTATATGTTGATAATTTGCTCAACGAATTAACTAAGAACAATATTGATTGCTTTTGATTGGAAGCAATACAGTATCCGTTTGTCATCTATCTTAAAGGTAAGTTGACATGATTTTTTTTTATTCAAACTAAGCCTAACATCAAAGATACAGAATTCTTGTCGACAAAACAAAAGGCAAAAACCAGGCGTTTACTATGTGATTATCTTGAATATTGTCAATAAGCCTTGTCCATAGTAATCCAAACTAACTCAATTTATAGTTAAAAAATAGCTCTGTTTATACTTTAGGTGATAAAAGATATAAACCAAGCGTTAATTGAGTTCTTTAGGTGGGTATCCCCAAGAAACTACGCTCCTGTAAGCTGCATCTCTTAAATAGGTTTAAGGGTTAAGATATCGGTAGAATAACCAGAGCCTATATTCCTGTGAACTGCGGCCAATGGTTAGAGCGGAATAGGTGAGAGACAAAAGCCTGCCGAACTGATGGCACGCTTGACTATTTATGTAATAAAATGTGCTGACCATGCAAATTTAAGGTTTATAATTGGCTGCGCTGTACGCTCGCATTGTTTATAATTTATCTTGAATGTTTACATAAGATTTTCCAAGTTCAAACTTGGGACAAGGTGATAATTAATTAGGAGATTAAATGCTTTTAGTTTCACACATGCCCCCACCCTGATAGCGTTGGACCCCAACGTTTGCCAAGGCCTCTATATATCTATCTTCAAGATGAAATTATAGTAGATAATTTAGATGAAGATCTTGCTCTTGGCGATGAATCTAGTTTGAGTTAACTTAACCACCTAATTTATGTTGTAGCTTCAGTTCAAATTTGCGAATATTTTTGCAAATAAATGCTTTGAGAGCCCTATTTTTTCTGCAATAGTTGCGATTCTTGAACCTATGTTAAAACATTGTTTGCAATTTTTTAATTTTAAGCAGTTGCTTAAATTGGATTTAAACGATCTAAAATCAAATTTAAACCCAATTTTCTTAAAATTTACTATATGTGGTATATAATCAATGTCCTCCATTTGAATTTTATTGGGATTTTAGATTCTCTTTTTTAATTAAGTTATGTAACCTAACAGTTGCGCCCAAACGAGGAAAAGTAACTACATTATATTACAGTCGCCCTATCGCGTCCGATAGGTATCCGGCGCGCAACTGTTCTGTGAAATTAATTAAATTTATATTTTTCTGACCACGGCGCGCAAGTGACCAACACCTAAACCAGGCGTTACATGGATTTAGAGAACTAAGACAAGCCTTATTCTGGAAGGGAGTGCAAACATTATTTTTTTCTCTAAACATCAGAAAAGCATAACTATTTTTCACTCTATAGATGAGGTCAAAGCTCTACTTGATATTAATGAACGAAATATGTTTTGCTGCCGCTATGAGTGGCAGATAAGAAAATTCCAGCGCCCCGAATGTGTCCCAGGTCCACTTATTGGGTCAGGTTCTGATAGATACTCCAACCTTAAGGCGCATGAAATCGGTAGAAGAACTTGATAGAGAGGTAAGTATGGTTACATGAAAGATAGTCAAAGTTTTCAACGAGGCCTATCTTCTCCGCTATAGTGCCCTACCGGAAATGGTCAGAAGGAGGCTTGGCACGAGTCTAGAGCCGCAAGAGACGGTTTCAAGAGGGAACTGCGAAGGAGATCCTGAAGAACCTACTATACGGAAGGAAGCCTTAAGGCTCGCTAAGATTCTTACCAGTGGAAGAGGCGAACTCATAGGGTCATGCGAAAACCAGACGGGACGTAGACATCATCGAACGAGGAGTGGCTTTGACTTGCTAGAGGTTCACTTCCCGGGAGGAGAAGACTAATGAAGACGCGGACGAAGACATACATCAGGAGGCAATAGCTACGTCTAGGCTAGACTGGGTAAGAGCGGATGCTGCCAATACTTAACTAACTTAAGGAAGTATGGCATGAGCCATCGGAGAATTTAGCCCCTTCAAAGCAACGATTTCTGATGGAATATTCGAGGCGTTATTCCAAAAGAACTTGGAGGCACTTGGAGGACTTCTGAGATTTCTTTCCCAACGCCTGGCGATTTTCTGTAGTCAACTTCACAGAAAGGAAACTGGTAAAAACAAGATCAACAGCTAACTGGATAGGGTATAAGAAGATGATTGATGAAATGTTGCGATCTCCAAAGTTAAATTGTAAAGGAAACATAGAAAAGACCATAACTGATTTGACCGGGGTAATGAACGAAGCTGACAATGACAGTACTAGATGCAGTCTCAAGAACATTGAAGAACACATTTAGAAATAATGAACATTATAATGAGGATGACGAGTAGGAGAGAAGCGCAAAAAGGACGGCAAGACACTTGGACATTATAAAGCCAATCAAGAAGAGCGAAGATTAAGTTGCGCCATTGGAAATCAAGCAAATAGTAAAACATCTCAAAACAAGGAAATCCCCTGGCATGAGTAATAAGATGGCAAAAGAACTCCCTAAAAAGGCCTTTGCCACAACGTTTCGGGACAACTATAGACCCATTAGTCTTCTCCCTACGCTAAGTAAAATAATTGAAAAGGCAATAAAGAAGAGACTACTTAAAGTACTAGAAGAATTAAAGGTTATCCCACCATGCCAATTTGGCTTTCGGGCGGGACACTCTGCGGAGCACCAGAACATGTCAGAATCACCGAGAACATCACGGAAGGTTTTAATTGACCGATGGACACTAAGCCGGTGCTACTGGACATCGAGAAAGCTTTTTGATAAGCTCTGGCACCAGGGCTTAAGATATAAGATGATGCAATAATTAGGAATACCATTGAGGATGTGCAGGCTGATCAAAAGTTATCTTAATGATCGAACATTTCAAGTCAGGGTAGGTGGCGATCTGTCAGAGAAAAGGAAAATAAAGGCTGGTATCCCGCAGGAGTTCGTGCTGGGATCGTTACTACACAGTGTTTTTATAAGTGACTTTACTGGAGATCCAATTATATTAACTGGCCTATATGCAATATTTCTGAGCAGAAGCAGAAATCTGGGATAATAGGGCAGTTGTTCCACCCTAAGCACTAGAAGATATTTGTTATATTAACCTAACAAACATTTAAAAACTTCTTTGCGACCTTGGTTTTAGTGTCAAAATTTCGGATTGCCCCCCCCCCCCCCAGTAGTTCACAGGCTGGCTTGCTACAGAAGGATTTGAAATGGGAGCCACTGATTAAGCGCTTGCTACAGAAAGCGGAGAAATTCTATAAGAACTTGGGTAGCCATCCATTTGAAGACTTCAAGTGGCTACTAAATTATGAGACTGCGGAGGACTTGACAGGAAGAAAATATAAAAGGCCAAAGAATACAATTAGAATGTTTGCGGGCTTGGTCAATTATGGCTATATACTCACTCAGAAATGAAGATTGTATATAGAGTAACTATGGGTAGACATAGGAGATGTAACTATAGGTGGACATAGGAGATGGCCAGTAAAGCATTCACTGTTGAAAGATAAGATAAGATGTAATAGCATACATAGTAGGAATAGGAAGGATAAGAGTAGGGTGATATATAGGGCATGGAGGATAACTGAAATCAAAGATGGAAATAAATGAGTGAGGCGCAAGCGCAAACCTGAAGGTTATGGGTAACTAAAAATAGGCAACGCTTAAACAGGCGTCACGCCCGTAAGCGTAGGTAAGTGGTAGGATAGTGCTGGTGATTCTACCTTGATGGTGAGTTGTTAGTCGGTAGTTTCCTTTAAGAAAGAGTCCCTAACCCATACTATCCTCCCAATGCTGTGGAAGGTGTACGTAAATAGTATTTGCCCACCTTACCAAAAAAAAAGGGTAGGCTTCACTCAGGACGGTCTGTGCACCTAAAACTAACTATAAATTGGGGGACGAAGAGGCTGATATCTGGAACAAGGTGGCAGATGAACTTTCAACTCTATATTTTCCCAATTATCTCTAAAATTAATGTATCCAACACACTATAATAACACTTTGTTTGGATTGTAAATCCAATGTTTTCAGTAGGTAAACGCGTTTTTCATTTAAATTACGATTGGCATTAAAAGATTGACTTCCATGGGAACTTATGTGGAGTCCATAGAAAATGTGGAAGTTGCAAAAGATTGTTTTGGCTTTGATGACAATTGCTCGATTTTTGATCGAAAACCCTGGATCTGGACGTCCATATTTCGCAATATTTTTGCCAGTACAATAAAGGAAAAGATTTTCGGCAGTGAAATATTTAGTAAGAGTAGTCGATGAATTCAACCTAGCATCTATATTTGGGTAACCGCCCACCCCTCCATAAAAGTATTATTAAAACAGTCGATGGAATAGAAAATTTTCATATTTAGTCACGCTATTCTTGCCCACATCAGCATAAATACAAGAAGCTTTAATGGCTGATTGATAGAAAATGTACCAATTATCGAAATTACTCGCAAATCCGCGCATTTGCATTAAATTTTATACGAATTTTAAAAACCTTATTACAAATTCGTATTGTAGTTAACACGCATACATGAACATTCTGGCCTATTACCTTCAAACAACAGAGAAATGCAATTCTATTTTATACGCCCTGCAATTATCGGCTACTTCGTTATTTTTCAAAAAATCTTTGACAGCCATAAAAAAGCCCTCGAGTACCAAAAATTAGTACGTTAAAACGCAGTCCAATGGAAATTTGCATGCAGTTCCATTGTCTCGCGTTATTTCGGCGGCGCAAAATTATGATAAATACTTCTGCAATAAGAAATTCACTTAGGTAATTGTTGCCCGAAGGCAAGTTGGAAATTATTAAAAAATGCAGCCCCGAATATCTTCCTAATTTTGCTGCAAACAAAGGGTCGTATTTGAATTTTTAAGTGCACGTAATTGCGTACGCAATATCAAAAGTCAAATTATAATGTCTATTTAGTTTGAGAAATCTTATTTGGGCCTCAAGGTATGCAATGAGTTGATAATCATTTTCCCATATCAGATATCAAAAGACGTTGAGATGAATGTAGAAATAGTTTGGGGGACATTTATGCTAATTAAGCACATGGTTTCCTTACTATCCTGTAAGCCCAATTAATTCAAAAATGAAAGTTTCTTCTCTGATCGAATTCATATTAAATCTATCAAACAATCAAGATTCCTCTCTTAGGAACAAGCTTTTCAGGCAGCTTAAGTTTGCCGATGACACAGCCACAAAATCAAATGTGGCAAGCACACTACAGAGCAAACTCCAAATGATGTTACAAAGAATAAAAACAAAAAATTTATGAACAAAATCAATCGAAATATAGAAAATTAGGACCAAATACAAAACCTAAAGTAGACATTAAAATTGGTCATATAACATCAAGAGAAAAGGAAAAAAATATATTGAAATAGTAAAATAATAAAATACAGGCGAAAGCAACAACGGATCTGCGACCCCAGAATAATGGACAATAGTAACCTTAGTTGTCTTTGAACGTTTCAGGAAGACAGTATAAATCAAAAGTGGTCGAAATGTAAGTGTTGAAGTACTGCATATTATGGTTTGCTACCCTGTTCCTACCAACATCGATCCAGCTTCTATCAACGGAAAACATGTTAAGAAGGCGGTGAACGCGAAAGCTCACTAACAGATCAGGACAGTCTGCAACATTTCAAATTAATTTTTGTCCGAAAGATAAGATTAAATGGATTCTGTACATCTCTAGACTGTCCAGTGTACATGCACAGTAAACGGGGCAGTTGGTTATGATCCAACAGATCCTTATGATACCAACATCGGTCCGACTCCTATCAACGGAAAACATGTTAAGAAGGCCAGTGCCCCGGGATGGAACGCGAAAGCTCATAAGTGCCAGGAGATCAGGACAGTCTGCAACATTTTACATTAATTTTTGTCCCAAAGATAAGATTAAATGGATTCTTCGCATCTCTAGACTCCCATGCACAGGAAATGGAGCAGTTGGTTGTGATACTACAGATCCTTATGATACCAACAACGGTTTGACTCCTACCAACGGAAAACATGTTAAGGAGGCGAGTGCCCCAGGATGGAACCCGAAAGCTCATAAGTGCCAGGAGATCAGAACAATCTGCAACATCGTTAAATTTACCCTCGATATAAGTGCATAAGCATTGGTTTTTTCAGTCTAGAGAACATAATGATTTTGCATTTTGAGATGCTTAGTTCCAGTATGTTAATATGATACCACCTGATTTAATTGTTTATATCATCTTATAGCTATAAGATATTTGATACCTTAGCGTCGTCCAAGATCGTCAACTAACGTAAGGAGCAAGATTGGGCCCAAATGAGACCCTTGGTGTAACCCAGAAGTAACTAATATTCGCTTGGAAAGCAACCCATTAACCCTGGCAAGCTGGGGTCGGCCTTGAAGGTAGCTAATGATCAATGACAATAAAGGATTCATAACTCCATTGTATTGTAGTTTGTTAAATACAATGGTATAATCTACTCGGTCGAATGCTTTTGTAAAATCGATATAGACCGACCTGGAACCTAGAAACCAGAATCCACCGCCTCCACCCAGAAATCAATGTCACGATAGAGATTTGTCTGACACGAACGCTTCGCAAGAAATCCGTGCTGGTATTGTAAAAAAAATCTTAATTAAGCAGAATCCCATCGATAATTATAGTCTTAAGTACCTCGTCCATGCAGTTCAATCTAGAAATCGGATGATATTTAGAGTTGGGCTACAATTTTTGAAAGAATGGGGAGAGATCTCATCCGGACCCGCACCCTTGCCCTCAACAAGTTCGATTCTCTCTCTTCAGTCCTTCACCCTACGTGAGGTTATGGTGACATCATGTATTTATTCTCTTGACTTCTTCGGCTCAAGTTACTCGATTCTGCGCCATGTGTGAAGCCTCCGGTAGGTTTTGGCCCACTAGGGTTTTAATTTGGTATATCCATCTCTTAGGTGATATTCCAAGTGTTCGTCTTCCTTCTACTTTCCCCTCTATCATCAGTCTTTCCATTGAGGTGTCGCTCCTAGCTCCTAGCAATATGGAGTATTTTACTAGCATGAGGATTCAGGGCGATTGTTCTGTAATTACTGCATTCCAGGGGTGAGGGGTGATCCTTTTTAAAAGATAGGCACAAGGATGGAATTGCACCACTCATCGGGCCCTTTGCCGGTATTCCAGATTTGTTTGCATATAATATGCATTAGGTCTATTCCTGTTTCTCCCATTGCCTTGATTACCTCTGCGGTGATACCGTCAATTCCTGGAGCCTTGCTGTTCTTCAGCCTTGTTATAGTTCTCTGGACTTCTGTTCTTAGTATGGCAGGTTCCCTGTTTAGATCTTCAAGGTCCATATTCTCTCGGTTTGTGCTATCGTTTTCGCTAAATAGTTCTAAGCAATATTTCTTCCAGACCTCGACAATCTCTATGGGATCCGTTATAGTATTTCCAAGTTCATCTTGAATAATTTGCGTTCGAGGATGAAACTCCTTTGATAAATATTTGATTTTGTTGAAAAGCTTTCTAGATTCACGATAGTTTAAATGTTGTTCTATCTCATCGCATATGTCGTTTATTTGTTTGTTCTTGTCGTGGCGACATGCGTGTTTTATTTCTTGATTTAGTTGGCGTTGTTGTTGCTCTTTTGTGTTTGGATCCATGTTGCAGCCCCTCAACTTCGTTCTTTGGTCGATGAGTTGAATTGTGGTGTCGGTTATCCAATGTTTAGGGGGGTTTGAGTAGTTCGAGACAGGCCGTTCAGCAGCATCCTTTATCCAGCCTTTCACGGCCGTTCAAGTTTTCTCAGGGTCTTCTGTGGCATCTGTTTTGGTGATTCAGGCGCGCCTAGAAGGTAGCGGGTTCGGGCGGTGTGATCCTTTAAGGTGTCATCGCGCATTCCTTTTTCTGCAATTTTATTGTATAGTGTGCTTTAGGTAGCTTGTGGTCGGAGTTGCAGTCGGCGCCTGGTTTTGCTTTAACACTAGTTATAGATTTTCTCCATCTTTGTCTTATTAGTAGATAATCTATTTGGTTCTTGTATCGTTTATCCGGAGAAGTCCATGTTGAAAGTTGACGTGGATGGTGCTTGAAGGTGGTGTGCATTATAGTGAGGTTATTTTCTAATGCAAACTGAATTAATCTATCGCCGCGGAGGTTCCTTAATCCTAACCCGTAATTGCCCACTGTTTGTCGTATATGATCATCCCCTTTCGTTGTGCCAACCTTGGCGTTGAAATCTCCAATGAGAATCAGTGGTTCTTTGTTGGGAATCTTCGAACTTAGTGTTTCGGTTGTATTATATACTTGTTCGATCTCTTCTTCTGCTGCATCTGAAGTTTATAAACTTGAAGAATGTGTATCATTGTAGGCTTTGCAGATATCGTGATAATATCAAACGGTCGCTGATGGATAAGTAGCTCTGTACACATTTCGCTACTCTTTTCGATACCATTATGGCCACCCCATTTGAACTTGTTTTTTCTTGTCCAGACATATAAACTACGTTTCCAAAGGTTACGAAGTGTCCTTGACCCTTCCAGTGTGTTTCTGCTATGTATCGATGTTTTCTCTGATTAGTTCTCGTTCAAAGATATGTACATTCCATGTGTCTAGGATGGTTCTCTGTCGGAGTTTCATGGCGTTTCTTCTAGTCGCAGATTTCGCAAGTATTGCCTGGTTGCCTACATCCACTTGCCCGGTCGCCAATTTCTCATCAGTCAGCCCGAAACCGATCTGACGCCGAGTGCCGCTTGGATCGCATGGCACAACATTTATCCTGGGGTTCCAATTCATGATGTGCTCTTGAGAAATTGATCAGGTGGTTTCTCCTTGTCTGACTGATCCTATGCCGTTGACCCTTCTTGGTTCTTCCGCCTGAGGGCAAGAGGGTGCCCGGAAGGGGACGGTGTAGGATGTATGTTAAGAAGGAGGGATTTTGGGGTGTGGACAAGATTCCCTCTTGGTGCTGGAGTGAGAAGAGGGACCAGGGCTCGCGTGGGTAGCGTGGCTTCCCTGAAGTAGATCTGTCCCCCATCATGATCATAGGGTAGTATCTACCCGCGCGCAAGTTCGATTAGATTCCTGAAAACCATGGAACTGTCAATCTGGCTTTTTCAATAATCTGCGTCAAGTTCATGATCTGTTCGCGCACACCACGCCCCTTAGCGAAACCTGCCTGCTCTAGAGATAGTTGCGGGTCAGTAAAACACTCCAACGAAATTTCAAAATACCTAGCATAACCTTATTTAAATTAGAGATCAATGAGAGTAGACGATAGGTATCTGGGTCTACTAGAGGAATAAAAATTGAAGTGCTCCATTCATCTGGCCAAATGCTGAAAGACAACAATTTCTGACAAATGCGATGTAAAAAATGTAGACCGTCACCAACCAAATATTTTCACGTTCAAGCAGGAATCGCATCAACGCCTGCTTCCGAATAAACCAATCTAGGAGCTTGAATGTTAATATGAGAATAAAATCTCTCACAATATGTGCGCCACACCATTTTTTTATCGCTGTGGTACACACACTAAAGGGAGATTGTATGGCACTCGGCGAGCGGTGTGTGTGCGAAGATATTGATTGACACGATTTTGAATAGTTTTATGTTGCAATTAGGGGAGAATCCGATGTCTTGGGAGTGAATTCCACAGTGATGCAGTGCGCCAGACAAAGGAGTCTTTGTAGAGCGACGTTCTAGGTATTTCCAGTTGTACGATTAACGGGTGCGCTCATGCCGTCTGTCGTGACAGGTGTTGCTGGAGGAGGCATGATGCGGGCCAAATCCTGGGAATATCTCCCGTAAAAATATCTGTAAAACAGGGAGATCTCGGTCACATATCTGCAGTGTTCCAGATTATCAACTCCGGGTCGCCGACGAGATACACAGCTCTCTTCTGAATGGAATCCAGCAGCTTTAGGGTGTGCTAAGGTGCGACGCCCCAGATGTGTGAGCAATATCCCAAGCATGGTTTTACTTGCGTTTTGTAGAGCAAGAGCAGCTTCTGCCGCCTCTTCAGTTTTTTGCCGCGAAATAGCGTTCCAAGCTTCTGCGAGGTTGATTTTGCAATATTAGCAACGCGGTCATGCCATGACATATTACTGTTGCCCAAGACAGCCAGTAGTTCAATTGATGCAGATGAAGGAATGGTCGATCCTGCCATATTGATGTCAGGGCACGCCGCATTGGCTTACTTGGTAAGCGTGGCAGCTTGGGTTTTTGCTGCATTAAACTGGTACTAAATTCCTGTTCCCCGCATTTCGAACTTTTTCCTCAATAATCTCGTGCAAGTTGGTGATGAGATGTCCATTGGTATTCTTAATTGAACAAGTTTTGCATTTAAAAGCCATAACTGAACCATTGTATCTTTACAAGCATCTCCCTTAGATGATTCGTGTTAACATGAGTTTGTGTTTCCCTGCACAACTCTTGAAGGGAGAAGTCTTTATCTTGGCAGATCTCATGTGCTAAATGTTTATACGGATTTTGCTTTGTAGCAGACTTCAAATACAAGTTCTTAAGATCTCTACGTGCTTCAATGACAGATAATGAATGAATGTGTGCTACTTTTAACTGATTTGTTTGGACGCTTGTAAACATTTTTAATTTTAGCCACATAGCATCGGAAGTAGATTTCTATGATATAGAGGCCTTATGAAAAAGCTGAGAACACTCCGACCGAAAAGGCAGGATCAGCGAGTTCTGTAGGTAGCTTCCGCTTAGAACGGGGGCATATCTTCAGCCCAATCTGCAATTCGCAGAGTAGGAGTTGATGGTCCGAGCCAAAATCGGAACCAAATAAAGTTTTGCAAAGTTAAACAGGTGACTTCCACCGTGTTCTGCCTAGAATATAATCAATTTGATTACGATATCGTTCGTCGTGGATGTTGTGCAAACAAAGTGTTGGCAATTGATGAGTTGTAATCAATACTTTAATTTGGAGGAAACTTATTACCCGTATATGGAATCAGGAGGAAATACCAGATGAGTGGAAAGAAAGCCTCATCATTCCTATCCATAAAAAGGAGTCAGATCATATAGAACTATAGTAACTATAGAGGGTCATACATGATCAACACATCATATTATAAGATCTTGACAAACATACTGTTGGAATGCCTTAAACCCATCGAGTCAGGCATAGGAGACTACCAATGTGGATTCCGTGAAAATAGATCTACCGTCGCGTCGATCAGATATTTACAATAAAACCAATGTTAGAAAAATGCTGAGAATTTAACAGAGAAATTCCTCAACTGTCTATCGATTTCAGACAAGCGTACAATAGTATTCTAAGAGTTAAGCTATGGAACGCAATGGTAGAACTAGGAATCCCCAAAAAACTAATCAATCGAATAAAGATGTGTGTCAAGGGCTCCAGAAGTAGAGTAAAAATTGGAGAAATGGTGTCAGCCTCGTTTAAGGTATTTAGTGGCTTGAAGCAGGGTGATTCACTCTTCCCTATACTCTTCAATATTGCCTTGGAAAAAGCCGTAAGAGAGGCGGAAATGACCATGGAGGTCTTTGGCATTGATGGCCCACGAATCCTACTGGATTTTGCCGGCGTCATTGACGTGGTTGGAGACACCGTGATAATGGTGAAGGAACTATTTATAAAAGCTGAAAGATAGGCGGAAATAATAGCTCTTCAAATTAACGAAGACGAAACGAAACATATATATGTTAGTAAAAGAACGAGAAAAGATATGATAGGGCAAAACGTTACAATAGGAGAATACAATTTCGAGAGAGTAACAAATTCTAAGTACCTCGGGGCCACAATCAATGAGGAAAACAGTGTGTCCGACGAAATCAAAGTAAGAATCCAGTGCGGCGCTCTAAAAGAACTTCTTACCAGCAAAAATATATCCCAAATATGACCAGTTGTTATGTATGGAATTGAGACATGGACAATTACAAAGTAAAACGAGCGTAAACTGAAGTGTTTTGAACGGACAGCCTGCGTAAAATCTTTGGACCATGCAGAGATCCAAGAACAGAGCAGTTCCGACCAAGAACATACAATGAACTGACTGATCTCTATGAGGACCCAGACATTGTAAAAAAAATTAAGCCGGACGGCTAAGATGGGCTGGTCATGTAGGTGCACCTATAACCAGACTCTCGATTGATCAAGATGGTTTGTGAACATAATCCAGAAGGGCGAAGACCTCTGGGGAGACCACGTATGAGATGGAGAGATAAAATCGTTGCAGATCTAAGAGGGATGGGAATGGAATAACATTCTGAATTGATGCAAGACAGAGAAGGATAAAGAATGATCGTGCAGTCAGCCAAGATCCACCAAGGGTTGTAGGGCTACAGAAGAAGAAGTAGAAGAATACCAACCAAAAATGTTTTGTTATTGTCTGTAATTTTCAAACGAACTTTAGCCTCAAAATAATCTTACCAATCATGTCAGAAATTAATTCGATGCACCTTTGCAATTGTAGAGTAGAGGCTTTCCAAATAGACTGCAGTTCCCTACTTAGATTTGAATTCTTTGTAATTTTTTATTATAAATATTATTATATATTTTAAGAGCGCAGCAGGGCATGCTAGTATTTGCTGAAATTTTACACACACAAATCCTTACCAAACAAAGGAAAAGCACTAATAACCAAGTTAATAATT